>VDFB02036926.1:0-13883 GCA_007258455.2 Sequoia sempervirens | reverse complement strand
AAGATCTATCTTATGAATTTGCAGTATACCATGTGTATATTTTCTGAAAAGGATTTTCCATTCCTAGTAGTTTCAACAACCATGTAATGATATGTAGATGAGCTACTTTTTACTACATTATTATTTTATGTCTAAGACAAGCCCCATTAGTTAACATATTTGGAATATGCTTTAAAATTTTATAATAAAAACAATATGTAATGGCCCCACCTCCTTTACTTGAAAAAACATGAACATATTATTCAACGTCAATGGATAAATGCCCACTCAAGACATAACGAAAATGTGATAGACGACTTCATTGTTGAGAGATCCTAGCCAGTGCCATTTAGGGATGTTAGGGTGGCCACATCAGAATTTCTATTGTACAAACTATAAAACAATCTATTTCAACTCCTAGATCTAACAAGTCTGCAACAGTCAATGATTGTCAACACTATTTATGTCTCAAAAAAGTGTCATTCTATAAGGATCCATTTACTGCCCTTTGTTCTTGCTTGAGGGTCTCCTAACTAACGGTAGAAATAAGCCTCGATAGCTGAAAATTCTAGCTCTTCTCTATATGCTCTTAAATAGATTTTCTTCTTTCCAGCTAGCATGGAGGCTACATCTTCAACATATAAAAGGCAAGAACCGTATGCTACAATCCCCAAAGAGACACCATAAAACCACCCTCTCCCAACACAAGCCACTCTCCAAAGGAAATTCTTAGACATTGTATAGGTGACTATACAATAGTTAATATCTCTACAAACTTTTCTACAATTACTACCATGTGTTCTTATAGTTTATCATACTTTGGGGCTTAAAATTCCTTAGTTAATCACCTTGCATTTAGCTATCATGTTAATTGCTTTCATTATGAGAGGTGCTTTTAAACCCTATCTTTTGTTGTCACCTTTAATATAATTTTGAGATCCTTTGACCTTCTTTGCGCAATTGTGGACACTAGTATGATTTCTTTCTTTGCTTCTAGTCTTGACTAATAAAACGTAAGTAAAAATTCATAAGCAATTCTCAACATACAAGTACACAATGGGGTCTTTCCACCAAATTTTACTGAAAACTCTTAAAGATTTTTATATCTGCAATTTCTCTTTTTAATTTAGCCACCCACACTCAAAAGACGTCCTCCAGCAAATAATATGCCGCTAGAAAAATGCGATTCAGTTACTGAGCTAGGAAATTGACGCCAGGAGTAAATGATATCTACTTTTAATATACACGACCTTGTTGAAGAAAATTAATCACCGCAATATGTTTTTTTTGAATGTCATGCTTAAAGACAAGACCACGAAGGCCTACAGAAAAATAAGTAGGTCGATATTAATAGAGACGTCATCATAATGGATAAGCTTCCTTCAACGAATATGAGCCACAATGTCCTTCAAATAAAAAGCGTCCCAGAAAATAATATCAGCAGCCTAGCATCAAAGGATATTGATGGTTTTGTATTAGTCGTAGCCGTCAGTCCAAGCAGAAGAAATTTGAAACCGCCAGGGAGAGATTCGACCAAGAAAAGCAACCTATAATTTATTCAGCCGTTACAAAGAACATCAATACCGAATAAAAATCCTCACTATTTTACCATCAACAGGAGCAATCAATGAAGACGTTTTTATTCTTTTTGTCACTTAAGGAAATCGATGCCATATACATGGCATGCTTTTGTAGCCACCTATAAACAAGGAGTCAAGCACAAATAAAGGCCGTCACATTTAATAGAATCGCACCATTTAAAAAGAACATTAGCCGCCCATGCTAAGGAGAATATCACCTTAAAAAATACGATGCTCAAGGAACCATATCACCAAATAAAAGAGCACGTCTTCAACAAATACAGCCAACATGGACCTGTAGCCGTCTCCACACCAAAGATAGGTGTCAAAATTTAAATCCCTCAACTTCAGGGGACGCATAAAGGTCTTCAGAATTTTTAAAAAACACCTAGCACAATAAAAGCATATGATGAGAACATATGAAGATGCACAAAAAAAAATGAAGACACTTGTCACCGCCATCTAAACCATTAGCCTCCTTAAGAATCGACCAAAACAACAGACTTTTCAACACTAGCTAAAGATGACATGGCATATATTGTATCGGCCCCACACAAAGAAGACTTGGCATATATGAAGACATGGCAACTCCCACTGATTTGTCATTGGCATGAGAAAAGACGAGCACGTTGTTTGAGTAATCCTCCCTCAGTCTGAACCAGAATAACATCAATGACTAAAAACTTTCAACAATCTCCCCCTTTTTTTCATTGATGGCAACACCAACTCTATCAAAAACCAAAAGAGTAGAGCTTCTCCCCCTGAAATCCTGCTCCCCCTTTGACATCAATGACTGAAACAAGGCTGCAATATAACCAAAAACTGATACAAAATTGTTATAAAGCTGCAAACACAAAAGAGGGACATAGAATAATACAATGAATACTCCCCCTGAGTAATGCAACCCTTCAATGATGGAGTGAAACCACTCCTAACTGTTGTCTTAACCTTTCAAAAGTATCTCTTGGCAAGGGCTTGGTAAAAACATCTGCAAGCTGATCCTTAGTAGAAACATATTCAAGCTTTACCTGCAAATCACTGACTTGTTCACGCAAGAAATGATATTTGATTGAAATATGCTTAGTTCTAGAGTGCACAACAAGATTTTTAGATATATTGATAGCACTCATGTTGTCACAATAAATAGAAATGGGATGACTGAAATCTACCTTGAAATTGCAATAGTTTAGTATTCATGATTTTTAGATAAATTGCAATAGTTTAGTATTCATGATTGTAAATCAGTGAGCATTTCATTTCCTATTGGCACTAAGCTTACTTTATTATGTGTCCTAAATTAGCTGATGTCTAACATGCCTTATGCTAGTGTTGTTGGTAGCCTAATGTATGCAATAGTTTCCACTAGACCAAATATTGCCCAAATAGTGGGAATTTTGAACAAGTTTATGTCTAATCCCCATGTGTAAGAGACCTGCCTGTCTCTACTTCTGATTTTTATGCTGAATGATGAGGGTTTGTAA
The DNA here is from genome assembly GCA_007258455.2 of Sequoia sempervirens. Taxonomy (NCBI): domain Eukaryota; kingdom Viridiplantae; phylum Streptophyta; class Pinopsida; order Cupressales; family Cupressaceae; genus Sequoia; species Sequoia sempervirens. The sequence goes on along the minus strand of VDFB02036926.1, from coordinate 10,843 downwards.
TTTTTCGTATTTTCTCACAGATTGCCAGACAAGAAATCAAATTCAAGAAATGTAAACATAAACCCTACTGCAGCAATGCAATTAATTTATTGATTTTCTTTCAAAGCTTTTACAAATATGTGCATACCCGAAAATACAATCTCCTGTAGATCTGAAGCAATAAATCTGATGAAGCATAGACTTGACTTCTGGATGAAGCCAACAGTGAGCACCTTTAGCTGATATTCCACAACCTCAGAATGCTGATACAATGGAGAGTTTTCATTCTCCAAAGCCGATACGCTAGCAGAAACCCTTGGGCTCCCTTTCCCAAACACCAATGAGAAATTATCAAACAAATATCAAATAATCAATTCTGAATGTCTCCAAATGAGCCCTTTAAGATTCTTTTATACTTTTCCTGCAGGAGCTCATACACTTTTCTCACCAATGTGGGATAAAAGATAATAGGCCAATCCCCTCCAATTTACCTTTTAAATCATTTTAAAATAATATAATGTTTGCACTTTGGAATATTAAAATGTCCTTGAAATTGGCGCCCAAGTAATTAATTAAAACGGCCCCCTTTTTAATGATGAATGGACCCTCAAGTCATAAAGTGCAAATATAATGTTATAATATAATATTAAAATATTAATTATTATTAAAGTCACCTTTAAGAATAATTAAACATTATAACTTAGGCAAAACTCCTTATTTCACCAACTCAACTGAACTTGGGAATCGACATTGCCAACATGTGAACTTCAGGTGCCCTGCTATAAATAGAATTGTTATCGGTCGACTTACCATAAATAGTAAGTATATAAATCAATCAATCAAGGCTAAGCTTGGAACCCACACAGACGTCAAGGAGAGATTCCTTTGATCGTCGCTAAAAAGAGACCCCTAACCAAACATATTAGCCCACGAGATGAATACAACCATTGAACTCTAATGCTCGCAAAATTGGAGACATTACACTCGGTGGTGAACATTGGACTCATGTTAAGAGGGTTTTTAGATATTTAAATGGGACTTCTGATTACTATTTTTGTTATCATGGTACCAATGATGTGGATAAGACATAGAGGGCTTTGTGGATGCAGATTGGGCAAATGACTTAGATAGTCAAAGGTCCATTAGTGGCTATGTGTTCTATCTATTTGACAATGTAGTGAGTTGGATGAGTAAGAAGAGGCTCATGATTGCTTTATCCACTGCCAAAGCAAAGTATATGGCTGCTACACATGACTCTAAGGAGACAATTTGGTTACAAAAACTTTGAACAAGTATTGATTTTGATTGCAAGTTGCTAGAATTGGTTGTGGCAGTCAAAGTGCTATATGTTTGGCCAAGAATCCCATGTATCATGCTTGTACTAAGTATGTTGATGTTCAGTATCACATTGTGCGAGAATGGTAAGGTTTACACAAGATTGACACTCAAAATAGTGTTCCAAATTCCCTTACAAAGCCAATGACCACAAGAAAGTTTTCTCAGTGCAAGAAGGCCATGGGCCTTGGATGTTGTACTTAATGCCATTTGTGTTTCCCTTAGATGTATTTGCATTGTATAATGTAAATGGATGAATGTTAGGATTAAGGTTCCATTTACCTTGCAATCTTATGTCAATGTTATGTATCTCCAACACTCTTGGAAGGCTTGCTTGGACGCCTAGGGTGTAACTAAAGAAATATTTTGTATTTAATTATTCCTAGGATTCTTGATAGTAGTTGTTGTATGCCTTCATGAGGGAGGTGGAGCACAATGGTGGCAATTACATTTGACTTCGGATTTATTTAAGGCATGTTCTAGGTGCTAGAAGAAAAAGTCCACATCAATTAGTAGACTCCAAAATGGAGCATTAGACTTGAGGATTGGAGCCATCAAGGAGTTATGAGTCAAAAATGCTTTTGTGGTAACATTATCTATTTGGGGACTCATTGATTGAACCTATGTGATGTCTGTATGAAGTCATTGATGTATTTACTATTCTTGAAAGATGCTCTCCAAGGTGAGTGTGGGGCTTTTGCATGATACCATGGTTTTAGTATTCATTGTTTTGGTGAAATGGTTTTGGCCTCTCTTTGCCTATATATTGGAAGTATGGGATAGCAATTTATATTATTGTTTTGCAGGTACACAAGTGCTACCAAAATGTTGTAAGAATCCAAAGTGTAATGTGTTGATATTGTATCATGTACATTGAAGACTAATACATGCATATCCTCTTTCTTTGACAGAATCTTTTTCCCAAAGGGTTTCTCCACATAAATCTTGTGTCAGTATGGTTTCCTGGTTTTAGTTTTATCGCTGATTTGTGCATCCTCACATTATCTTTTATGGTAATCATGTATTAAAAAACTAATTTCAGATTTGCATACACTTTGATGAAGGTTTTATTGCAATAGTTTCCCTTTGTTTCTCAACAAAAACAAGTAAATACATATTATTACAATAAATTACATTCATCAACTCCAACTTCAAGAAGGACCTAACAATGGCTTGTGACATATGATGATTAGTCACAAACATCTTAGTCTCATTAACCTCAACATGGAGTTGTTTTATCTATAGAGGCAAGTATCTTTCTCATTAATAACTCAACAAACCAAAAGAGAAAGATATTTCCCATTTCTCAAGATAATATTGGGAAAATATTGGGAATCAAAAACATGTAGAAAATTTTAGAAAAGAGAAATAATTGATTTTTAAAAAGAGAAATAAAGCATCCTTATTGCATAGAGAAAAAGAGAGATACACCATTAATTTTGAAATAGGGACTTTTCTCATAAAGTTTTGATATCGTTATTTATGGTGCACATTATATAGTGTGTTATTACATAGTTCCATTTCAAAGTTTGAACCTTCAAAACCAATCACAAACAACAAAATATAAACATCAAGCTATAAAATGACAAACTACAAACAAACACAAGGCAGACGAAGACAATAAGGCTAGCTACTATGAAGTTCAATCTATCGAGAGGCTATAGTTCCTAATGATGAAGCTCCAATATTATGCTCCCTCCTAAGTTTTTTTTTAAAAAAAGAAAGGGTAAAAATTTATTTATCAAGAAAACTAGTTACATACCCATCAGGTAGATTTCCAAATGGCAATCACCATCAAAACAATCCAAATAAAGGAAATCCACTGAGGATACCTGCATTACAAAAGGATGAGATTTCCAGCAATACAGTACTGCCGCTTACCTAGCCTCCACCAGCTAATCCACTTGATCATTTTGAATTAGTTGAAACAAGTGATGAATCTTATGCTGATCCAACCCATTCTGGTCAGCAATATTCCAATTAATAGTTCCCTCTGAAGCCCATTTAGCAAGGCAGTCGGCCACTTTGTTCACATTGACCAATCCCAAAGCCATTGAGCCAGGCCAGGTCAGGGTCGTTGAACCAGGCCAGTCAGCATGGTAAGGCCATTGCTTCGGATTGCTTGTACCCACCACCTCATCAGTTGTGCCAAGTTGGTGTGGCTGGATGGCCACCCCATGGGTTCAGTTGTCCTAGAGTCATTTGACAGCAAGAATTCCATTATCTATGCAGAGATGTATGGGTTGGCATTGGGTTCAGCAGAGAGAACTCCTATTCCATAAAGCCAAAAAATGCCTTTTGTTTTGAGGTGATCAGTGATAAATATTGCAAAGGAGGGATATGCAAATGGAGAGGCTGGCTGTGGATGCATGTCCACTAATGTATTTTTACATTTATTTGGTTTAATATTTTTAATTTTAAATAATTATATTTAATTTTACTATTTTTACATTTAATATAATATATTTAAATTCCAAACTTAATCCCTGTTTTTACGCTGCACATATATATAATTATGAATTTATGATTTCTGTATGGTTTTTGTATAGACAAACCTAACAACCCAAAAAAAATGCCAAACCCACATACCAAACCCCCTACCCAAACTGGTAAATTAGTTTAAAAGTTACCAAATGGAGCAAGCTGTCCAGTCTTAAAAAAAGGAGATGTATCCTCCAAGTCTCTAGGACATGACCTGGACACCAGGAATGCATCCCCATGAAACGCTGGAAATAGATCTCTTTGTTCCAATGCTTATCTTTTTTAGGGTATTAGAAAAGAAAAACACGATCAGCAATCGAAAGTGAATTTTGAAACTCACGTCATCAACCCTTTCTGTTCTTTATGTTAACCTGAACCTATTCCCATTAGTGTCACAATAAAGCAATGCAAAGAGTATTTTCATGCAAATTTTGAGATGTAATCTCCCCTTGAGACCATCCTCAAGGTTATTTCATTTTCATCTTAATGTTTGAGGGGTTTCTATCCCACCCAAAACTTACCAGGAACTTGCCCCCAGCCTCTTGTGGATCTTCCTTGCTTTAGCATGGCCTCTTTTCATATGGAGCATGCCCAGAAGAGATTAAATGTAAGATATCATCCTGGCAATCACTTGGCCTTGCCACTAGACCATAGTCCACCAGACTGTTGTCGTTCAGCAACGCTAGGTTATCATTTTTGCAATTTTCATTTTATAAGTTTCAGTACCTCCTTGAGAAAGAAAGAAATTATATCATTGTCCATTGGTGACCAAAGTAGATCAATGACACTCCAAAGTGCACCAAGTTTCATAATAACTGCTTTAGGGTAGAAAAAACCATAGATGCTGAAAATGTGACAACATTAAATATGAACACTAAAAAGCACAACACAAGATAGGGTAAATCTAGGGCAGAATATTTTTCATGGACTACTTTTCTTGTTAATACGCTAATCCTTCACAAAACTTCCAAAAGCTAGGTTTGTAAATTGTCAATTTTTCAGAACAAAATTCACCAAGTTCTCATACAAAATATAGAAAAACTGCCGAGCAGCAGTACTGCTCATCCAAGAGGGAGTTTGTCAGGCATGTAATCTTGCGGATGGAAGTATTTAACATACCGGATAGCTGATTTCGATAAAATCTCATAAGCATTCCAGGGCATAATATAAAAGTAAGACAAAATCTTGTAAGCATTCTTGGGCATGCCATTATTTAGGCTACATGACTAAATAAGACAGGATTGGACGGACCTCATTGTGACTACTAAATCTTATGTTCTTCACCATCAGAATATATCCTAATTTTTTTTTATATGGAAATAACCCTGGGGATTTTCCCTGATCCAGGGCATATAGTCTTAGAACAGATACAGTGTTTTTTGTGTGTTTGCCTAACTTTTTTCCATGGAAATAGTAAGTTAATGCCCCTTATCTACTCAAGAAAGCAGTTCACGGTCTCAAGCAGGATACATTTAAAATATGCATTTTGTCAATCAGTTGTGTGCAACTGTTACTCAAATAGATTTTGCAGGGTTTTCGTAGGGAATAGCACAGCGCGAGCATTTGGCATAGAAAAATAAATAACCATATCATACCTTGGAGAGTGAACCCATTTCTGTGCTACAATCGTGGTCTGAATTAAGGCAGCATCTACCCAGCCATTACCGTTGTTGATAGACTTAACTCAGCGATTCTGTAGAAACATAACTCCAGTTCACCATCGCATCACTGCCAAGGAATACAACTGCAGATTCTCGTGGAAAAAACAGTAAGACACGAGATAACTCTACATGCATTATTGTTTCTGTTTTTAACTACGTCAAACGATAAGAAAGGATAATCGCAGTTTATTCTAATTTTCTTGTTCTTTCTGTTTATGTGGGAAAGTTCTTGAATATTTGAAAACAAAATGCAGGAGAAGCGTTCTCATAGAGTCATAGGGTTTCGAGAACAAGATTTTGTTGCAAAGGTATCAAGCGGAGTCCTGAAATAAAAAGGTTGCTGAGGGTATTCAAACATCAATTCTAAAACGATAGAACATGAAGCGATCAGCAAAGCTCGCGACCAGCAAAAAGCATTAGTCCAGAGGCACTAAAAATCTATTCTCTGCAGTTCAAACCTGGGTAAATTTGAAAGTGTGTAGGCTTTAGTTCGGCCAGTAGGCAGATTACTAATGTATTCGTTGGGTTCTAGTCGTTTCAATATATTAATTAATAAAAAAAAATTAAATATTTTCACCAAATCTTTAATGTTTACGGCGAAGAGTGTTTTTATTTGAGTTTCACGAACTCATTTTGTCGGTTCAAACGCCCTGTAAGACGGTTAAACGAATCTCAGCCGTTCATATTTTTACCATTTTTTTCGCTTTTTCTTTTCCCGCCGCTTATTACTGCTTTCCCCGTCGCTATTGATTTTGGCTCTTCCAAACTTTCCTCGCTAGTATTGACCTTTCACTCCTCCAATTTGGCGAGCTGCAGCCTGAAAATAAGGTTTCAGTGAGGGTTTTAGAGTATGTTTATTAAAATGAAAATTACGGCCAAGATCTTAATAATGAGCACATTTAGGTTTTAACATTATGGCATCCCTTCCCTTTAACCCACGTAAAGTTAAGCATATATTACCATAATTAATATATATTGTGTAAATTTTATATAATAAAAATATATATATAAATATATATAATTATATTATTTATTATTATTATATATTATAATTTTTAATAAAATTATTAAATATATATATACATAATGTTTATAATTATTAATTAATATTTATTATATTCTTTATTTAATACAAAATATAATTATAATTAGTATATTATATATTTTACATTTTATATAATGACAAATTATATATAATATAATTATATTTATTATTATATATAATAGTATATATAGGTTTCATTATTATAATAATATTCTATAATAAGAAATATTAAATATAAATATGAAATTATTATAATTAAAAATAATATATTTTTATATAGATTAAATTAAATTAATTTATAAAAAATTCGGGTTTAAAATTCATAGTTTTCTAATTGATTCGATGATTAGAAAAAAGAAACTATATGTGTGTTAATATGTTAGAGAGTATGTGGTGAATATAATAGTTAATACATAAAATAAAATAAAAATATATAATAATATTATTCTATAATAAAAATATAAAATAAAATTAATACTATAATAATAATAATAATAATAATAATAAACAATATCATTTTTAAAATGACCTACCAATTGACCTTATGCACTACACAAATGTATGAAAAAAAAAACCAAATTTTTTTCAATTGACCTTTCACACCTTTTACGCATTCCATGGCACAATTCAAGGTGCAATTGCTAGTTAATATTTTTATTTGTTAAAAATATATATAGAGATAATCAATTTATCAAATATTTGTACATTAGATTCCAAACCAACCTCGTCCATTCCAAGATAAATTTGCATAATCCCTTTGAAATTCTTTCCTAGGACAGGGATGGTGAACCTCCAACGGTAACCAGGCCCTTCATGCCTACCACAGAGGGTGTCAAAAACTTGAAATATTTCTCTCTTGAGCATTTCTTAATGAACAATCCTTTAGTTGTGGAAAAGCTAAATGCTCAACAATTAGTGCTAAAAAAATCAAACTGTGAATTCAAGAAAACCTAGCTAAAAGATATAGCAACAACAATTCTCCAATGGTTTCTAACTATCAGATCTATAGGCCACCTGAGGCCACCAACACTGGAAACTCTTCTTGTGAGGGAGTTGAAGACCTGGGTAGCGATTTGGATGGGAGCAAGAAGGATACTCCATGGCACTCTGGTAACCACATAACTCTGATAGCTAGGCTACAAAATGATTGAGCCCTAGTTACTACACTCTCTCCCTAAGCTTTGCCACACATAGACTAGGTGGGAGGGGTATCCTCTGATGCCCCCATCCAGACCACTAGACTTGCATCCACCCCCTCCATAGAGACTATAACTGGGGATCAACACCTTGAATTAATTGCTCTTGCTAATGTATTAAGCCTAGAAAAAGCTACTATTGAGGTAGAATCCTCTAAGGAGGACAAAAATGCTCAAAATTCTAAATCTAAAACTAGTGCCAAGCATCAAAAAAAGAGTCATAAAAACCTAAAAAATGGTGGCTCTACAGAAACCATGGTCTATATCAAAGAGGAGGATAACAATCTGGGGAAAGAGACTACTACCCCAAAACTAATAAATGGCCCCAGAAGGCCAAGGAAGTATAGCATCACCCCAATTGGGGGGAAAAGAATTTTACTCTCCAAAAATAAAAGAAGGAAAACAAGTACTATGATTTAGTCCCCAACTCCAAAAAAAATAGGTGGAGGAAAAACTTCCCAAATGTTTTGAACATTTCAAAAGTGGGCAAGATGACTCTCCAATACTAACTGAAAATGAAGATTAATTTCATATCCTAGAATGTTAGGGGGTTGGAATCCCCTAATAGAAAATACATTCTAAGGAGATTCCTAAACTAGGAAAAGGAAAAATATTTCATTTTTCTTCAAGAAATTAAGGCTACTAGATTTACCCTAGAAACCAATTTAAAATTTCTCTGGAAGGACTCTATTTTCTTTTCCACTGATCATGAGAGAGGTCGGGGTGGGGCAACCATCCTGATCTCCAATTATTGGGCTCAATGGGTCTTTGGGCATGGCTCCTCCCCTTGCAATAGATTAATATGGGTCTCCTTCGACAAAGAGGGGGAGGTATTTTGGGTGTGCTTGATCTATCCTCCCAATGACTATAGAGAAAGGATCAAGATGTGGTAGTGGATGACCAATCTTCAAGAGATCCCCTGGATTATGGGGGGTGATTTCAATATGATTGAACAGTTGGAGGATAAATGGGGAGTGGACATGTCCTAGAAAGGAAATGAAAAACATTTTTGGCTAAGGGTTAAAAATAAGTTTGGGCTGCTAGACCCTCTGGAAGGGAACAAAAAAGAGTCAAAAGGAATCTGGTACACATGGTGCAATGCAGATAGACTCTATGCATATAAATATTTATTTACTTTCAGACCAAACAGTGACGGTGTTAAGGTACAAGTTTTTCCATACACCCTCTCAGACCACCATCCAATTAGAGCCAACTTAATTTCCTCATATGGTGAACCGAATAGGACTAAGAGGAAAGATAGCTTTATCCTCAACACTTTCCTATTAAAGGATGCTGATTTCCAAGATGCCATTGCAACTCTCAAAGAGATAAACAAATGGATGTTAAGAGATTTCTCCTACCTCAAGACGTGGGAAAAAAATGTGGAAGCTTGGAGGAAACTCTTCCAAACAATTGGGAAGAAAAAGGCCTTGGACAAAAGGAAAGAGGAAAGTACCCTCCAAGATAGTGTGTTTGAGGTTGAATCCAATCTTCAAGGAGATCTAGAGAATATGGTGCTTTGTGACAGACTTATCCTGGCCAATAAAAAACTAAGGAACCTCCAAGCTTAGAAAATTCAAGGTTAGAAAGTCAGAGCCAACCTGAACTGGCTCAAATGCGAGGACAAAGGGTCCAAGTTCTTCTTTAACTTTTTAAGGGAGAAAAAATTAAAAGAACAAATTGGTCAGATTTGGGATGGCTCCAAGATGGTATCCTCACAAGATGAAATAATGGAGAAATTTTGAACCTTCTTCAAAGGCCTCTTCACCTCTGAGGATGGGGGAGAGGCAAGCTCAATGGAAGGGGCCTCATAAAAAATATCATTCTAAAAAATATTGCAGATGATGACCTTGCCATGCTAGACACAAAAATCTCAAAAGATGAGATCAACAAGGCTCTGCTCTCCATGAGCAATGACAAGTCACTAAGTTGTGATGGTTTTCTCATAGAATTCTATAAAAATTTTAAAGATTGGATCTGTGAGGACTTGCAACAAGTTTATAAAGAGGCCCTATACAGGGGTTCCCTTGGAAAGGAGATTAATAAAGGGGTAATCAAACTGATTCCTAAAGGAGGAGACAAATCTCTAGTCAAGAGCTAGGGACCAATCACCTTACTAAATGTCTCCTATAAGATCCTGGCTAAGGTTATTGCATTAAGATTGGTCAACATTCTACCAAAATTTATAACCAGCACTAAAATGGGCTTCATAAAAGGCTAGTATATTCTAGAAAATCTGATTATGAGCTAGGAAGCTCTTGAGTGGGCCAAGCATTCTGAACAAGAGGTGGCTATGCTTCTTCTAGATTTTGAAAAAGCTTATGATCGGGTGGAGTGGAGCTTTTTAAGGACTGTCCTCCAAGTATTTGGCTTCCCTGATAACTTCTGCAACATGGGGAACACCTTGCTAATAGATGCCTCAGCACAGATTGAGGTTAATGGCAAACTATCAGAAGAGATTACCCTGGAGAGACCAATTAGAAAAGGCTATCCTCTTTCCCTATCCCTCTTTGTAATTGCATCTAATGCTCTCTTCTACTCGCTATAGGACAACTCCCTCTCACCCAAGATCAAGGGAATCAAACTCCCTGGCCATAGTGAGCTAACAAATGTACAATTTACAGATGACACCTCCTTTTTTGTTTAGATGGAACATTATAATTTGAAATCACTAATGCAAAAGCTAGAGTTGTAATGTAAAGATTTTGGTGCAAAACTCTCTAAGGCCAAATCTACATTCCTTGGGTGGAAAGAGAACCTCCCCAACTGGCTAAGTAGGCTTGGCTTCCAGTGGGGAGGCCCAAAAAAACTAGTTAGGTATCTGGGAATACCCTTTGCAGTCAATCCCAACCTCAAAGAAATGTGGAATTGGGTTAGAGACAAAATTGAAAAAAGCTTGGAAGTTGGAATAGAAGGTACCTATCACTTGCTGGTAGAATACAAGTATGCCAAAAGTTGTCTCATCATACAGTGTTTAATTCACATCAATTTGGTTTTTCTACAACTACCAAATCAATGGAATTCAAAAAAAGATAAGGGAATTTCTCTGGTTTGATGGAAGAGGCAAAAGGAAGAGACACTCGGTAAAGTGGAATTGGTGCTGCCTTGGGAAACTCCAAGGGGCATTGGACTGAAAGATCTAAAAC
>VDFB02036924.1:87852-164377 GCA_007258455.2 Sequoia sempervirens | reverse complement strand
GATTCACTTGGATGTGGATGAATCCAATGGTTGGGACCACTGCGTTATGCTTGACAGGCACTGTGTATTGTGTTTGCAATTTGCAGTTCTAATAATCCACTGATTTTTTTAGAGTTCTAGACATCCATCGAGAACTTTGTGTTTTCAGATTTTGGGAAAGGCAATGTATAGCTTTGCTTCTTTCCAAGAAAAGGAGATTCACCTCTTATATTCCACTTACTGGAAGTCTGTTTCTTATCTAATGTTTTGTTGATACTATATCCCTGTTGTTTACCTAAGGTTGTGTCCATGTGCCCTTGATTTGGAAATTTTGAATATTTGTTATTTGGAATATTGTTTGATAGTAATCTGTTTCTTCTTTTGCTTCGAAATCCACAATGCTGAATTGCCTCGTTTTCCAATCCTGTGGTCTTCTGCAAGGATGGAAACTTGGAAAGCCTTTATGACGATTTGGGTTAAGTCCGAATTTGATTTGTTTTGCTTGGGTTATGTTTTACACAATATCACCTTACAGAAATAAAACACAAAATCTGAATGTCAGATCAAGGCCTGGTTGTCATAATCTGGAGATAAAACCACCATGTAAATGCCTGGAAGGCTTATGAACTATCATGCAATAAAGGACTGATTCAGGCGCCTTATATTTCAATGGTTTTCATTATTATCAATGATTTTGGAGGGAAAATTAAATTGAAAGTCGTATTTATTACCTCTATGCTGCTTCCATTTGATACTGAATCACTTACCACTACCAAATTATCAACACATTTTAACCAAATAATTGGAGGAATATGCTCAAGATGTTTACTTTCACCTTCTTCAAGATCCAAACTGAGTCCCTTGTCTCTTCGACAGCATCCTAACCTATGCATCCTATTTAACAACCACCCTTTACAAGCCCCACAGGAAGCTCTGATTGTATAATTATTAGAAAATGATGTTTTTATCTGCTATGATGGGGTGCTCTTCCTAAAGCAGGTTGAGATAATTTTCTTGTTAAATGGTACTTATGTTGTTGTTTTGTATTGGTTGTTAATTTGTTTGATATATATGCATGATAGATTGTATCTTCTGCCTGCCCCTGCTCCTGTAATCCATTTTGGTCCCATTTGTATCTATAGTTAAAAACAATCTAATCTAAACAGTAAATTGGAACAGAATTGCTGAGAAATGTGTCATGTTTGAGAGCATTTTTAATGCAATTTTCCTTGGATTTTGAATCTTTAATCAAGTTTACATGGTTTTTCCTTTAACTGGCTATTCTTTCATCCCCTCAAATGTGTCAAGTATGAAAGAATTATCTGACATAGTGCTTCCTTGTAGAAATCAACCATGAAATTTGTTAATAACAAACGATGGATCAGCAGATGGGAATTCTACTCTTTAACACTTTCATATTTTATTATTTGAACATTAAGAGTAGAAATTCCAGCTAGTTCTGTTATAATTGCTAATTTAATTTGTTTCCCATGTGGTGCACATAATCAGAGACATTGAGAATTACACAAACCATATTACAGAATCTAAAACACCAAATAGCTCAAGGGAAGCCGGTAATTGGGGCTGGAGTAGGAACTGGAATATCTGCTAAGTTTGAAGAAGAAGGTGGAGTGGATTTAATAGTTATCTACAACTCAGGACATTTTCGAATGGCAGGAAGAGGTTCCCTAGCTGGTTTGCTTCTTTTTGCAGATGCCAATGCAGTGGTAGTGGAGATGGCTAATGAGGTTCTCCCAGTAAGTCCAAATATATTAAATTAATGGTCCAGAACTTTTTATGTCTTTGCACAGGGCATGAAAGGAAATGTACGTAGAAGAAGAAAGTAGGGTTTTGGTTGAATATTTGCATATTCACAAGACAAGTGATTATTAAATTACTGATGTCTTAGGTTGTAAAGCGAGTACCAGTTCTAGCAGGTGTTTGTGGCACGGATCCATTTCGTCGGATGGATTACTTTTTGTGGCAACTTGAATACATTGGTTTTACAGGGGTTCAAAACTTTCCAACAGTGGTTTATTTGATGGAAACTGTCACCAAAATTTAGAAGAGACTGGCATGGGATATGGGTAATTTCCTTTTATTTCTGGATCATATTCTGTATCACCACCATATTTAGTTAGTTCTAATAGAATGCATGATGACCTAAAATTATACCGTTATTTATTATGACCTTAAATGCAAGACAAGCCCTTTAAATTGAAGCAAAAGTTTCTGCCATGGAAGATGCAGGTGCTGATATAATTGTAGCACACATGGGTTTGACAAATTCAGGGTCTATTGGAGCCAAAACAACCCTCTCTTTGGCTGATAGTATAAATCGGGTCCAAGCAATAGCTGATGCTGCACTGAAAGTAAATCCACATGTACTTATATTGTGCCATGGAGGTCAGCTTACCAAAAGCTTTTCAATCATTACTCATAAATGTTTCAAATGTGTCTATGAACTTGTCACTAAAGATATTTTTTATCATGAAAAGGATCAATAATGGAGGGTAGTCATTTTGAATTTCTATGCAAGAATCACCATCAAATGAGGACAAACCTGAGATGATCATAGCAGTTGTACAATCAACAAAGGAAGACAGTCCTCTGCTTGCAAGGAAGGACATCCAAGACATTAAATGAAGGGTTTCAATGACCATGGAATAGAGAAGGATGAAAGACAGCCCCTAGCTGGCAATAACAATGGGCAGTGACCATGCAATAGAGGACAATCCACAATACAGTGTTTTGGAAAGTGCAATAAAGTGAATATTTTCAGGGAAATATGACTATCATGCATTCTTTAAGCGAAAAAATGACAAGGAAGATATAATGAGCAGAGTTAGATAACGGAGGTTTTGACTGTCAACACAAATAGAAGCAAAAGGGCGGAGTTTTAACGTGAAGATAAGGTTACTTTGAGATATGATTTTGGAGCAATCACTTCCCAAGGACAAACCAGTCACAATATATGATTGGAAGATGGTGATTGTTTGGTGTAGCGAGCATTGGAACTTTTGGCCTGTAGCATATCCTACAACTTTTTTTTGTCATGCATTTGAGGTTCTAATTCTTGTGGTGGTCTATAAGGTGTTGATTTTGTGTAACCAGCTGACCATGATGCTGTGCACATTGATTCATTATCTCAACTTGTTGAGCTCATTGGGAAAGCTCAGTAAGGACATTTATTGAAGACAACCACAAATGAATGCAGTCAAAGCCATGAATAGACATCACAAGACAGTCCTAATCAAGGACCAAGTGGACAATCATCATGTTGTTTGTTCAAGTTCATAAAGTTAAAAGTTAAAAGTAGTCTTATTAGTAAGTACAACAAATTACCCCTGCATATTGGTGATAACAGTAGTGTCAGAGTTGAAGGACTAAGAGAAAATCATCTGCAAACACAGGGTCAATAATGTTCAGGAAATTATATAAAACTATTGGCGTATTCCTTGCAATGTACCATGTCAACCCAATCTCAAATACTTCTTCTAGCTTGGGACTTGAATTGGGGTTAGATTTTATTGTAAGTTTCTCTTTTATTTTTATCAGGTAGATAGATTGTAATGTTATACCTTCTTCTGAATCTTCAATCTATTAGGTTAATTTTTATTTCTTGAGAACTAGGTTTATTTAAAATCCAACTCAATTAAGATGGTTCATGGTTACCACTTAACCTTTAAGATTTTCCTGTAATCTTATTGTAATTTTAACAGATATATATGAATCCATTGTAGTTTTCGAAGGTTTAATTTATCATGATATAATGTTCATTTTTCTAATTTGAAATATATAATGATAATTTTTTAAAAAAATCCTTCATTATATATCTTTCGATTTTTTCATGTACTAGGTACTGGATATATACTTTTTGAGTCTTTTTATCAGCTTAATCTATTAAGTTATAATATCTCCTTCTTTCTCAAACATTTCTTTCAGTTTACTTATTCATAGTTTACTCTTAAATGTCTATTCAATTAAGAGGTGCACTTTTTTAAACCTCTTGATTTTCTTTTAATCTTAGATGCATTTTTATCAGCTAGATGAGAATCAAAAGGGTGACTTTAGATGTGTACCACTTTGGGTTATACAACAAATGAATCATTTGATACAGTTTCTTGCAATGTGATTCTAAGCTTCTGAATCTCATCTAAAGGGGGCTTAAAGTCATCACAGTTAAATTCCACGAAACAAACTTCTTGTAGCCATGCTAGTTTTTTTAATTTGGTTTTTCATATGTAGTATATCTTTTATTCAGGAAATTCAAGATATACTAGAATAGAGTTAAAATTTGCATAATATGGAATGCCCCCTTTAATTTGCAGCATTGAGTAAGTGCTCTATCAGCAGTTAGAATAAAGAGACGGGCTTCCAAATTTTAATTTATAAACTTTAGTTTCTATAGATTTACTGGGTTCATATTGTAATTGAAATGAGGGTTTGAAAGTGTAGGGCCCTTTTTTTAAGGTTTATGTAATTATGAATTATGATTTTCATATTTTGTTTTATGAATTTATTTATTCGTTCCTCTATAAACTGCAGTGCGTCAGTCAATCGAGCTAGGCCCACAAACCATTCAATTCATTTATTTATTTATTTAAAAAAAATAAAATTTAAATTTAGAGTTAATTAAATTGAAAAGGTAATTATGAAAAATGAGTTCCACATTTAGTTTTTTCATTATTTTTTCATCTATTCTATTGTAAGTACAATCTTCTTTTCAGTTTATAAATTAGTTTGTTAGAACAAACTAATTTTTTGTTTAGGGTTAGTCATATTGAAAAGGGTGATTATGAGCAATGAGTTTCAGATTTTGTTTGATTTTTTTTGTTTTGTTTTGCATCTACTATGGTGTAAGCCTGATCTCCTCCTTAATTCATATATTTATTTACTAAAAACATTATACTATTTATTTTATAGTTACTTAGGTTTTAAGGGCAACTATGAACAATGAGTGCTAGATTTTGTTTGAAGGTAATTTTATTTTACATTTATGATGTTGTAAGTCCAATGTTCTTTTCAAATATTTATTTACTTAAAACAATCTATGCTTTATATTTTAGGATTCATCACATTCAAAAAGATCATTATGAACAATGAGTTTTAGAATTTCTTTTATCATAATTCCTTTCCAATCTATTTTGATGTAAATCCCATCTTTTAACCAAATCATATATCTATTTGTTAAAAAACAAACACTTTTTATTTTAGGGTTAATCAGATTGAAAAGAGTAATTGTGAACAATAAGTTTCAAAATTATTTTATCAAAATCTGATTTATTTTTTCATTTTAGTGTAAGTCCAAAAAAATATTCTTTTTGTTTTAAGGTTAATCATCTTGATTTTTAACTTTATATTTTGATATTAAAGCTACATACAAAATTTTAAATTTTGAATGGCTTTATGTAAAGATATACCATAACCTTTTCAATTGAAATGTAAGTTTGCATGATTCTTATCTATGTTATTGTTAATGTGGCATATATGAACTAAATATAGCTAGATTCTATTTAAAATAATTAAATTGAAAAAAATCTAATTATTTCGAATTTTATATTTAACCTATTTGATTTTAATACATATTTTCAAAAAACTAATAAAATAATGAAATTTTAGATATTTTAATGATTAGGGTTTTATTAGTATTTCTAAACTCAAAATTTCTAAACTATCTTCACATATATACTTATAAATTGTTAACTATTGATTAGCTTGATTTTGATTTTTAGATAATGACAACCATACATGAATCTTGTCCACCCTAATAATCTATAACAAATCCACCATCAGCAGAAGAGTCAACTGATTCTAATACATATGTTAAAACTCCTAGATTGAAAAGTTGTGTAAATCGATTGAAGAACATTCTAAAGAGATAATTCGAGAACTTCGTGATGTTGTGCAGAGGAGTCAACTGATTCTAATACATATGTCAAAACTCCTAGATTGAAAAGTTGTGTAAATTGATTGAAGAACACTCTAAAGAGATAATTCAAGAACTTCATGATGTTGTGCTTCTTGCAGGAGTAGTTGAAGAACAAGAAATGGTTGAAATCAAAGAGATAGCTCAAAAGCTTCATAAAACATGTCAAAAAGTTGTAGGATTTTCTTGTTTCTTGAAAGAAATATTTTATGATGAACAATATGAACAAGGATCTTAATAAGAAATAGTAGAAGAATTCCTATTGTTTTTTAATGATAATTAGAATACAAAAATATGAATTGTATATAGTGTTGTCCCATCGTAGCTTAACTCTTATGAACAATATTTTGATAGACTTTGATGTCTATTTTGTAAATAAACTATTCATATATGTTTTCTATGTAAATGGACTACTTTCTATATCAATAGTTGAACTTGTGTTGTTCAAAATATTTTGTAGTTATTTCCAATTATGTAAATACTTATACATATTTTCCAAATCAATTCAAATGAAAAATTCAAATAACCATCTAATCCTCCCATGTACTTTTTGAGCTTCCAATTAGAAAAAAATCCGAACAAACAATATACATTGGTAATCTACAACAAATATTTGATATAAAATTTGGAATTACTCGATATTCTTTACAAATTTAGGAAAAAAATTATTGGATCCTTGCATGCATTTTGACAACTTTTCTAGGACTATACAATTATTACCAAATAAACCTTATTTATTTCGGTTCTATATAATGTTCTTATAGGACTAGGTTAAAAAAAGGTATTTCTTAGCCAAACTTATCACTAGAAGAATTGACCCCACAAAACCATCAAGGAAAACAAGAGGTGAGTTCCAATCACCTTCTTGAATATGATTAAAAAAATTCATTATTGAATATTTTCTTGTATCATATATAAACCGTACAAAAATCCTACAACAACACTTATCATGTTTGATTGTAAAATGTTTAAATGCATTTATCACAAACAAAACATTCACTATTACAAAATATATTATATTTAAACAATGTTTATTTGAAATGTATAGTCCCTACATTATTATGAAATAGGGATTAATCTTTCAAGAAATGAAGGATCCAAAAGACGCATGCCTATCAAAGCATTGAATCCTTACCAAAAATGATGGACAATAAAGACTAGGGTGATGACAAAGCACCAACTTCATCATTTCAAAAATGCAAATGGAGATGGCATTTTTAAAAAATTTTGACCTTCTTGACTCTTATGATGATGACTCTGATGATGATGAAATCAGAGCAACATGTTTTAATTCTATAGAAAAAAAATTACCATCATATTGGTACTATGAAATTATTCATAATTTCCAATGGGACACTCAAACCAGCAAATAAAAAATTCAACAATGTAAACAATGATTGGGAAATTCTCTTGGATATTAATTCCATAGTAGAATTTATTTAGATGAGAATACACATATACCAAAGCTTCAATTCAAATTCAAAATAACTAGTGAACTTAAGGACATGGAAAATAATTCCATTATTGACATCATAGGTATAGTATTATCAATCAGTGAAGCTAATACAATCTTCAGAAAACATTGCACACAAACACAAAAATAGGCTTTGTAAATTAAGGATATGTCAACTTCCATAATTGACTTAACAATTGGGTGATTTTTGCAATAATGAATGTAAAAAACTTTAAGAAATATGTAGTGTAGGGACCTTTCCAATAATTTTCACAAATGCTACACAAATTAGTGATTATGGAGGGAAATTTGTAGGCACAATTCCAACAACCCAACTACTCATAAATCTGTAGATGTCAAATTTTGAACAATTGAGATCATGGTTTGATGATCAAGGAAAGAATCTCATTTCCAAATCTTTGACAAAGGACTACTCATTTGTTAGAGAAGCTCTAAAAATTGAAAATTTTTGCTAAAATTAAGACTCACAAAGATGGTATATCTAGTAGAGGATTGTGCATTTTAGTAAAAGCCACATTGTCTTTCATAGAGCAAGATAAATTCTATTACATGGATTTCCCCTTGAAAATTGATGGTAGAAAATACAAGAAAAAGGTGGACAAGACAAAAAATAGTCAATGACATTGTCAGATATGTGAAACTACTTTTTCGTAATTGTGATTATAGATATCTATTACAATGCAAATTAGAAGACCACACTGGTTTGATTTGGGTGACTACTTTTGAGAAAGCAGCTAAAGGAATTATGGGTGTCACAAAAAACAAACTAAACATTATGAACCATCAAGAAGATCAAATGAAATTTATAGAAATGATACGGAAAACAATTTTTGAGAAATATGTTTTTCTAGTTCATGTGAAAGAAGAGACTTGAACAATGATGAACAAAGAATCAAGAGAATATTCATTAGAACTGAGAAATTTGATTACTCATCTGAAAGAAAGGCTTTGCTTGCTTTGAAAACTAAAGTATAGGTTTTAGATATTTTGTACAAAATTGATATATAAACCATAGGTGTAAAAAAACTATAATTTTTTTTAGAAAGTTGCAAATACTATTTTACCCTATCGCAATACATGTATGTAAAGATTTTTTTGAAAAAAAATTAATGTATGTGCCTTTTTGAAAGGAGCTCATGAAATTATCATTTTGTCAATACACATTTTTCAATACAATGTACACTCCATTAATAATATGTAACACAAAACATAATAGAATAATACAAAAACTACACTCATGTCATGTTCACATTAAATAGAATAATATATCAATATATGCATTATGTTATATCATTATACAAGAAAAAAATTTAAAACTCATGTAATGCATAGATGTTGATCTTAATTAGCATATCATATTCCAATTTCACATGATTAGAAATATTGTTGACATCAATATATGTCAAAAAATTATTTGTTGTATTTCACATAGTATTCTATAGAATTAGATGATACATTATAATCATGATATTTGACAAATTTGTTTAACATTCTAGCTATGGGTGGACTTAAGAGACACTTTGAATCATAAGAAAAAAGGAAATAATATCAAAGACAATACCTGGAGGGAACAAATGACAGATGTTGAAAAGGAACATCAAATAAGAATAAAAAGAAGCAAAAAAGGAAAGATGTGCAAGGGGGTGATCCCACAATAGTGGCTTACAATTTTTGGCCAAACTGGATACTGAAATAATTTTTTCTAACTAAATCTTCACTTTCGGGCACCTATAGCAGCTAAATCGTGAGGAATTTGAAGATGTTGCAAACTAGAGTTTTATGACATTTTGTTTGTAGATTCTAAATATATTCTTTTCAAAAAATTTGGAATTAGATTGCACCTCTTTTCCCATCTCCCTCAAAAACTATTTTTTTTTTCTTCAGAAAACAACATTTTTAAGGAGTGACGCTCACCGTATAACACAACTTTTTTTCCATGAAGGATAAAATTTTAATTCTTTCAAATTTAGATTTGCTACTTTGATATCTAGTGCTTCCATGTGATTAGATAGTGTTTTATTGAATATTTTTTCCTTAATCAAGTTTTGAAGTCAAACCAATTAAAATTTAGACATAGGCATACCGTATAATGCGTAACGTTTTTTGTATGTATCGAAATTCAATTATTTTTGTTTCATTGGATCAAGGAATTCAATATCTGGTGCACTAATATTTTTCAATTTTTTGTTTTGATAATCTTCTATTTTTTCACGTGCATAACAGAGAGCTTGATTTTAGGTGAAAAACCTACATTCACAAGAAATAAAAAATAAATATAATAATAAAATTAAATTTATTTAAAATTATACTTTTTGGGAAGCTTATAATAAGGACTACATACTTACAAAAAATAATTTTTAAATTAATTCATTTGATCCCCCAAAAGGTAAATCAAAAGTGGTTTTTTATCAGTATTTTGATAGGTGTAAAGGAGACTCCATTATAGGTATGGTTTAAAACTATCGGGGTTCTATCCAAGGGGGTTTGATCTAAGGTATTTTGATCTAAGGTAGTTTTATCAAACCCTCTTCAATTGGAATTATTTAAATGGAACTTTTTAAGGCTTAAATCATTATATTTTCTAAAAATATGTGATTTCAACAAAAATCAGAATCTCCCAGAAATTGTAAACCAGCTTTGTGGGATCACCCAAGGCAAAGACTAGAAGAAACAACCAAATAATTAGATTTATAAATAAGGGAAGGAAAATACACACACACACCAAATCCAAATGGATTACTTGCCACAAATTTCAAAAAATTGCAATTGGCATTTTGTAATCACTTAGACTCCTACCAATCACTAGCAATTTGTTATGTTTGTGAAGAAAGTTACATTGAAATCAACATTATGACTACTTTAGAAGGTACTATGTGCACAAGATGAAAATAAGAGAGAGGAATAAATAGATTCTCAACACAAAATAATATGAATCTAGGAGCCCATCTAGCTAAACTAACAAACCTCACACAAGTCTAGAGGAAATATTGATTGCATGTGAAAACCCAATTTTACAAGTTACACATGCAAGAGGTGGTCAATATAAATATCAAGGACACACAATAAGATTCCAATAATATTTAATAAATATAAACTACGTTGCCACTTTCTATCATGGATTTTCCAATCATTATAGTTAGAAAGAAAGATCAACATGGCACAAGTTACCACTTCACAGTGAAAAAAGATCATGTTTATAAAGAATTGAAGTACAAAATCAACCATGAAAATTTTTACTTAGATGTCACCATTGATGGAAATTCTCTTGATATTTTAATTAGAAATTTTGAAATTATTTTTTTGATCAACTTAGGATTGTGCATATAGAATCTCAATCAGATATAAATTATGCTACAATACATGTCAGACCAATGATTGAGAATAATGAAGAAACCATTATTGAAAACACTACATCGATGGTTTCTCAACCGCCTAATTCACAAAAAGAGATGGACATAATCCATGCATGAATCAACAACCCAAACATAGATCCAATGACATTAATCGACTGGCCAACAATTGGTGAATCTCCAATAAATGATTATGTGACACCAGGATTTCTTGATATGGAATTCCCAATAATATTTCCAAATGGTATATGTGATTGATTAAAAACATGCATTAGGCAAGTAAATCTACATGAATATTTGAGGCACCTATGTCGTTATAGAGAAAACCAATTTGATACACATCCAAGATCTTGATATTATATGGTGAATATGATAATGAGACATCATGCACAAACATTGATTAGCTACAGTTTTCATGAAAGGAAATATCCATGATGTTCCTATCACAATCAATGAGCTTTGTGAACAACTAAACAATATGCCCCAATCACAACTTGCAAAATTAACAGGCATGTTGCATCAAATTGGTATGCCCACCATTTTCTTTACATTAAGTGAAGTTGGTCCTTATATTGGCTAGACTTACATGCACTAATGCCAAGTACATCACAAACAACACCAAGAGAAGCACATCTTTGGTACAATTTTTTTTTTGATTAATGTAATGTCCCCTTTTCTAAAAATAGTAGTTACTATTTTTAGTAAACCTGATTTTCAAAGTTGCCAATCAGGACATGCAGATAAATCAGGTAATTTAGATTTTCAAGAAAAATATATTAAATCATTTTTGGGGGATAAATTAATATTTATTTTGAATTTTTCTTAGAGCATGTTTTGGCTAAAAAAGAAGATTTAATTGCTTTTGACAATAGTTGTCATAAAAGCAAATATTTTTGGCAAATGGATAATTTCTTGGAGGAAAATTGAAAAAAGAGTTATAAAATCATGAAAAGAAAGATTACTTCCATTTTGGAATGTATTTTTGGCACCCAAGAAGCTTCATGAAGAAGGAAACAAATATAAAATGAAATTTCTTGCTTTTTGGATTCATTCTTGTGTAGTGCCCCTTCGTTTGTGTTGTCTTGTGATGGAGGTTACCTTATGTTATTGTTGCTCATGTCGTGAATTCTTGTACACCTTGTCTTTTGATGGTATCCATTGAGGTCCTTCTTGTCATCTCTTAGCATGGGGGGTGGGCCTTAGGGTCCACGTGGTTGGGTGGAACGTGCTATGCACCCCATTGGGTCCCCAGTCAAAGATCCAGTTGTGCAAAATTGTTCCAATTGCAGTGACTTCAGAGTTGTTCCTGAATTGGATCCAAATTGATGCTTGTACTCATTCATATCAATGATATTGTACTCTTCCCATTCATGATGGGAAGAAACATTGTATTGATGTAATCCTTGATCGATGTATCTTCATGTTATTGTGCATCGTCCACGATATTATCTTATGGTTACTAGTGGATTCTTATCTTTCATGTAATGTAATAGATGTTGAACAAAAATTAATGCAGTCGTGTAACCCCAAGGGACTTTGTTTTTTGTTGATCATGTATAGTTTCATTTCAAGTGTTGAATGTTAATATTATGTTGCATGTTAGTTATTTAAAAAAAAATTGTGCCATAATTGTTAGATGTATTAGTTTCCTTTGGGGTTGCGTGGCGGGGCGTTACACATAGTATCAAAGCCTAGGTTCATACACTGTGAACTATGAACCCATTACGTTGACCTAGATGCTTGTACTCTTGAGGTTACGTCTTTTCTTTTCTATCATCCTTCCTTAGCAACCCGAGATTGTCTAGGTGATGTTGGTCCAAGGTGTAGAAAATGGTGGAAAGGATAGGACCCTCAGTGTAGTGTGCAATGCACCGATATTCTTCCTATCGGAAATGCATTTTTGGACCCTTATGTTACCCTTATGATTCCTTCTTGTGTATTCCCTGTGAAGTGAATCTGAGTGTGTATGTGGTGAATGTGTGTTTAAATCTGAAATTTAATGTGTTTTGAAGTGATAAATTGTGTTTCTATTTTTCTATTTTTGAAAAGGCAAGAAATTATGATCTTGTGTCACATATGTTGTGAGATTTTGTGTTGAGTAATGAATAGAGTGGAATACCTGATGCATAAATGATGATTTTTAACCAGAAATGTGTGCCTTGGTAATGAATTAACTTGAATAACTGGTATTAATGTGTTATGTTTTGACCCTAGTTTGTGGTTTTCAGGTAGTCAGTTTTGAATCTTGATGAAGAAGGTAATTAATTGGTTATGTTTAACATGTGGATTTAATGCTATGTTTGCATCTGATTAGCAATTGTATTGATGATCGTTTATGATGTCTCACTGATTGTAGTGTGTTAGAAGGACGATATCGTATCACACATTCATGAGAGGCATACGACACGCCGATTCCCTCTACACTAGGTAGATTTAATAATATATATATAGATGTTGTAGACAACATTTGCTTTTATGCAGGATTGCATGTACCAAGCTTCGACTTCACCTGCACTGTCAGGTCTGAGTGGGCCTCATAAATCCCAATGGGTATGATGTGGAAACACGGAGTCGACAAGGAGGGTCCCCAACCTTGCCATCATCCTCGACAATGATGAGTACCCAACCTTGTAGCCCTATCGGTATGGTTTTTATGTTTTGACAGTTGTTTTTTTGGTGCCTCCCGTTATTTGATTATGTCGTGATGTTATTGTTTGAGTTGATGTTGTTTACATTTGCAAATAATTTTCTTTTATCTTGCGACTTCCAGGAGTAAGTCGAAGCCTAGGGGGGAGGGTGTAGTGCCCCTTCGTCTGTGTTGTCTTGTGATGCTTTATGTCTCATTGTGAAGTTAGGTGTTGTTTGGTATGTTGTTGAATTGATTCAATTTGATCAAATTGTGTTTTGAGGTATTGTGATAAATTAAATAAAAGTTTTAATAATTTTGTGATTTTGACAAATAAGATATTATTAATGTTTAAATTGAATTAAATAAATTAAACAAAGAGAGTGGGCAATAAATATATAAATAAAAGTTAATAATAAAATAAAATAAAATGATTGTGGAGGTAATAAATAATAATATAATAAATAAATTAAGATATAATGCAATGAGATGGGGGATCTAAATAAAGAATATGGTTGGTAACCGCTCGGGAGGAGTATTTATTTCGCATGAAATGGGGAGTTATGGAAGAGAGGAGGATGGTGTTGGAAGCATGCAGGAAAAAGAGGAGGTAATGCATGGAGAATCATCAGTGCACCTAGCCAAGAAAAGAAAGCCATAATATATGTGAGGGAAGTTCATTGAAAATGGGGAACAAGTATTTACAAAGCTAAGAGAAACGGGGGAATGGAGGAGGAAGGTTGAAGAAAGAGGAAAAGTTTTTGGGCACACCGGACTTATGATTGTAGGAACTTTGTGCATTGGTAAGTCTTATTCTTCACCAATCCGTCTATATTTTCCTTCTGAAATCTTAAAGAAAATATTACACATACAATTGTTTCTCTATCAAGTTTATGCCATGATGTATTAAAGTGGAAAATCCTGGAAAGTATGCGGCAACTACAATCTCATATGTATGCTCTTTGATTCTTAATTTCTTCTGGAGGGATTATTTATCAGTGCTAGATGTTTTTCTACGTTATTCCTTAGGCACACTGTGTAAGCCAGAGCTTGAAGGTATCTGCTATTGCGTAAATAATTAGTCTTTACTTACTTCCTGGGAGTACACAAATGCCTTAGTTAATAGCCTTGTGATCTAGTCCTTGTTCTACTTGATACATAGGCAAACCGCCAAGGACCCTGAATACCTCACGGTCCATTTTTTTTTTAAGCCCTCTTCTCAAGTATGAATATCATGGATCTATGCATAAAGTTTCCAATGGACCCATTCCCACTATGGATCAAAAGAATGGAACTGGCATAACATAAAAACTCGAATATATAGCGATTCAATGGAAATGTTGTTAATAGAAGTTTCCCTTCCGCCGCTTGTAGTTTGAGTCCCCTTCTGAATCACATACTTGCATTCGATAGTCATTCCTCCCTAGTCTTCGATGCCTTATCTTGCCAAACCACAATAGTTATGCCTCTGCATACCATACAAGAGTGTTTGCTCTACCTGAGTAGTATTTGCTCAAAGTTTCAAGGGAGCCCGATTAAGGGCGTCAAGGAATCTAATTCCTTCTTATTCTGAAGCTCATCATCCATTGTCGTAGCAGATTTTTTTGTTATTCCAAGGGTTTAACTTCGCTTCAATGCTCTAAGTCGAATCCTCCTCCATATACCTCAGCCTTGGGTTTTGTTTCTCTTCCTCGTCTTTATCATCGTTGAATGACTTTGTATCATCGGTGTAAACTTTGGAGTTAATCATTCTTATTCGATAGTGAATATTAGAATTTGGAAATATCACCATCTGCTTGCATTATATTCAAATCCCAAATTCTATCCACAAGACTGAAGGGATCTAATCTGCTAGTTGATAGGTGCTATTATCGACGGCTTGATGGGATGACCATCCCTCTTTCCTCACTCTTCTTTGGAAATTTTTTGACTATCATTTGACTGCGCACGAACCAGTTGCTTGTAGATAAATCATTAAGTCTCGGTCCTTTCGATTTAGTACAAACATTCGTTGTTCTTTTTCCATTCTGGGGAAAAACTGTCTGTCAGCCACAGCCAACATGGGGTTTAACATTCTCCTTCAGCCTCCAAATAGGATGCATTCATTCATGTTATCTCCTTTTTTTGGCGCATTCCCTTCAATCATTGCATCCAATAAGGTTGCTTCTCTTTAAGACATGTTGTCAAACAGTTTGCATGCCTTTTCTATGCTCCGAGTTTTTACCTACATGATTTCCAGGGAGCTTGCAACTACATCATCTGACAAAATTCTTCTATCCTTTTGTGTGTCGATGGATACACATTCTCTCTTCCAGAGCTTCCATATCGGCATAGGCATCAAGACGCTGGCTAAGGCCATGGAATTTGGCTTTACACCTGTTAACTGCATTGCTTGAAAGTTTCTAAGCCTAACTTTTTAGATTGTCTCATTTAGCCTCACCAGTAATCTCCACAAGAATGTTGTCCCTATTTAAAATGATGGAAATGGTCCACATCACTCAGTTCAATCTCTTGCAATCAACTTTGCACCTCGTCTTACTCTCTCGTTATGCATGCATGGCTACCAAAGAGCTTGCATTCTCTATACCTGGCAAAAATATCCCTTTTTCTTATGCTTTGACGAATGAACATATCCTATTCCAAAGTGCTCGCTTTGGCACAAGATGGGTGGATGCTGACGAAGTTCCTTTTAAAAGATACATTAATAGATTTTAATCTTTCTCTGTAGGCAACTTAGGGTGTTTATAATTCATTCAAAATATGTGTAGAATGTCAATGTGAACTAAGGTTGGTCCAATTAAATTTGAAACAACTTTCTCTCTGGCCCGGTCTGGATTTGTTTCATAAGAATGCAAACTGTGCTGACCTCCCATTCTATTATCATAAAATCAGTAGCGATACCTTCAATAGGTTTCATTTCAGTTGTCGAGGAAGGATATAATTTAGATCAAACTAAATTTAAGGTATTAAGCCTTACTCAAAAATGAAAATGGATTTACTTCTAGGAAACCTTAAAGTTGAGCACCAAATATTTCACCCAACTAGCGATTAAATTCTCAGTAAGAAAAAAACTCAGATTGATGTTTTGGAATAGAAAACACTATGCATTGGTTCCTCATAACAAAAGGGAAAGGTAGAAATAAATTATAGGTAGCTTCATGGACCTTTGTCTTGTATTTATTAGAAAATATAGTTAGCGAATTTTAAAATAATAAATAAATAAAAGGAAGAACAATTGCATTGATTTAGATTAATAAAGGGAATGAGGAAACAATGTATTTTGCAATTGAATAATTTGGAATTGGTAGGTAGCAAATTAGAATAGAATTGTTGACCAAGTTCCTTTTAGTATCTTGAGTATAGAAAGAAATGATAATTAATAAGATATTGGTTAATTTATTTGTTGAATAAGTAATGGATGTTAAACAAGTTATAAAATGTTAAATTAGATGATTACAACAATAGTGAAATTAGAAACATTTAGTTATTAGAAGAATTTAGAAATAGAATAAATAAGTTGTTTATATTTTGAAATTGAATAGAGTGTTAAATGATAAATTAGATAATTAAATGATTATGATGGGTAACGAATTTGGAAATATGTAGATGATTATCAATTGATTAATTATATGAGTTAGATTGTTTCTATGTTGAGAAATCAATGTTGATTTCCTATACAACTATTTAAGAGTTTAAATGCAATAACTATGAAATTAAGTGGTTCATTGAGTAGATTAGAGGGTAAGCATGTGAATTATCATGTGAGCGGTATACTCCTTAAATTTATGGTACAAGTTAATTTGTTGTTGATTAATTATTTGTTTTGAAAGAAAAGTTCAAATAAGTGAATTAGAATATCCCTAGTCAGTAAAGGAATGTTGGTTTCTTTTGTAAATTATTCAATAGATGAAGTACCAAATTTTGAGAACACTTGTGTTTGTTGTCATGAATGATTCCATTATTGGAGTGGGTTAATTTCCGTATTGAGATTTGATATCAATTGATTGTCTATTGTTGTGGTATTATTCTCGTGTAATTGTGTATTAGCTAAATTATATATTGAGCGAGTTATTAGTGGTTGCGTATCTTGAGAGGAGAAAATGGAGGTCTCCCTTGGATGCCCAGTTGTTTATGTGTCGAAATTGATTATGTTAGCTTTGGTTGATCTTGATGATTTCGTTGGGATGTTGCCACTCATTATTTCATACTTGTTGACTCGTTAATTGTGGGATGAAAATAGCTCTTTGAGATCTTGTTTTTGTTGACATTTCTTTGATGGAAAACCCTTGTGTTAGCATTTTGAGAGTCTTCCAAAGGATTGAGGGGATATGATTTTTACTTGCAAGGGTTGGTATGGGGACCAATGGCCTAGGAGGATCCGCCTTAGATAACCCATATCAAGCCTGAAGTATTTATTTGAGTTTTATGTTGTTTCACCTATAAGTGGGTGGTTTCATGATTTTTGTATTTGATGATGGTTGACCTTTACACTTGGATTGTGTTTATGTGGGTTTAAGCCTTTCACAGTGGTAACGGTTTTAATGGAGATCTTGTGTGATTTGTTGCTTGCCTCATTTTATGTGCATATTTATATGGTTTTGATAGTTTATACAAGTTTGTGTTTATGGAATTTTGTTGTTAGTTGGGGGAGTGGCTCTCAATGGGTGTCATCGCCCAAAGTGGCTAGTCTAGAATAACCCATTGTGAGTTTAATCAAGTGATAACTTAATTAATTAATTAGGGGTTTTGGGTAGTTTCACATATTAATTCAAATAATGTAGCCTCACTCATGGGCCCAAGTGTTCTTTTAGGCTTGGGATGAGTGGGAAGGCCTAGAATGGAAAGATCAACTTCCTTGCCTCTACATAGTAATCTTGCAAGGTATGTTGATCCCGCATAGCGAGCATGGGGGTCCGACGACCGGTAGAGGTTACCAGGGATACCTAGGAAGGTTATGTCAGGGTAACCCATAGCTACCTATGTGATGACGCTCCACCCTTTAACAACCTTGTATGCTTTTGTTCCCCTCTTGTTGATTTTGAGTCTCTGGAAGTGAATGTTGTCATGTGTTTGTTGATGCTTTGTTATGTTGTCTTGTGTTGGTTATTTCTTGTGTTGGAGGTTACCTTATGTTATTGTTGCTCATGTCGTGAAGTCTTGTACACCTTGTCTTTTGATGGTATCCATTGAGGTTCTTCTTGTCATCTCCTAGCATGGGGGGTGGGCCTTAGGGTCCATGTGGTCAGGTGGAACATGCTATGCACCCCATTGGGTTCCTAGTCGAAGATCGAGTTGTGTAGAATTGTTCTAGTTGCAGCGACTCCAGAGTTGTGCCTGAGTTGGATCTAGATTGATGCTTGTACTCATTCATATCAATGTTATTGTACTCTTCCCATTCATGATGGGAAGAAAAATTGTATTGATGTAATCCTTGATCAATGTATCTTCATGTTATAGTGCATCGTCCACGATATTATCTTATGGTTACTAGTGGATGCTTATCTTTCATGTAATGTAATAGATGTTAAATGAAAATTAATGCAGTCATGTAACCCCAAGGGACTTTGTTATATGTTGATCATGTATAGTTTCATTTCAAGTGTTGAGTGTTAATATTATGTTACATGTTAGTTATTTAAAAAAAAATTGTGCCATAATTGTTAGATGTATTAGTTTCCTTTGGGGTTGCGTGGCAGGGCGTTATATCTTGCATATTTTCCTTCACGGGTTTTTGTATTCTTCTAAGGCTGGGAAACCAAAGAAGAAAGAATCTTCAAGGTTGGTAAACCAAAGGGATTGAGGCTTGAAGGAATTGGTTTTGATATTCTCTAGGAATAGTTTCACACAGGAATTACCAATGTGTTGAACAGTTGAAGTTTATTTTTAGTATTTGTATTTTGTTACACGTGGAAGTGTGATATTTGGGATTTGAATGATTTATTTGTTGTAAATGTTAATGACAGATTTTTGGACGTGTTTTTTTTTATATTTCATGATATTTTCTAATATTTTATCATAATAAACCTTGGTGCAAAGTTCAAAGAGTTTCCTTGCACGTTGGGTTTGGTTTAGTATGTGTTTAGGCTTCATATTTTCTTTGTTTTGAGAATAGTTGTAGCAGATGCATATTATTGTTAGCAACTATATGAGACAGAAATAATAATTTATTCTCATATTAAAAATTAATAAAATACATTCTTTTTTTGTTAGATCAAGTTTCTGGTTATTTAATGGTGTTTTTGAAGCAATTTCTTGGATACCCAATTTCTTGGTTTGATCATATTTGCAATCTTGATATAGTTAACTAGAGAAGTATTAAATATGATTTAATTTGTAGCAAGGGACATTACAATTGACCACCCTCATATAGTTGCACAATACATGCACTTATGACACTCTCAATTCAAACAAGAAATCCTCCAAAAAATGATGAATCTTCAAGACTGTTGGTGTAGATATGACTGGAAACATAGAGGATAACACACGAACATGGATTTCTATAGATGAAAGGAGCACCAAACATGGATACCATTGATTGGTCAAATGAAGAACAATGACTTGTTGCTGAAAGATATTTCAACTTGATTGTTCATGCATGGGATCCAAGACATGATACCTAGGAACAACATCTATAGACCTAATAAAACTACTTGTCATTTCATAACTATAATTATCTATCTTATTGCATTCCAACTAATATATCAAATTAATCAATTGTAATTGACATTGCAGGCATAACAAAAATTATACTATAAATCCATATCTTAAAGACATAAGACAACTTGAAGAAATAAATTTCCACCAAGATTACAGCGAGATAGAAAACATGGTACAAAGGTGTACAATGTGTAGAGAAGGTGCATATCTATGGAAAAAAGAGGACACGTGATTTGCAGGTAATCATCTTTACAGACATGAAAAAATTGACTATTAAACAAATGTACTTCTCTAATCCATTATTCACATTAAAATTTTCATTAATGATATGGCTTAAAGGTACAATGCTCCTTGGCCATTAAATTTATTAGAAGCTAAATTATATGAAGGTATAGAGACTAGTGAAAATATTTGACCCTGATAGAAATGATGATTAACTCAATTCACACAATCGGTACATTTTACAACTATGTAGGGAAAATACATATTGAAAACCTATTCTATTAAAACACGTTTTAATTTAATATATTGCTAAGTATGTAGCCAAATCAGAAAAAATCTCTGAAACATACCAAATCTTATAGAAAACTTAGAAAATCCAGATGATTTAGTTGCAAAAGCTTATAGAAAACTACTTACAGAAACAATAATATAAAGAGATATTGGATCTTAGGAAACAATCCATATGTTATTAGAACTTTCATTGGTTCGGAAAAATAGAAATTTTATCATTCTAAATGTATCAACTAAGGTTTTCAAATGTGTATTGTTGCATGCTCAAAAATAACAATGAAGAACAAACAATGTCTTTTATTGATGCATACACAAGTAGGCCTTCTTCTGTGGAATCTATCTCACTAATTGATGTAAAAAAATATTAGATATATAATCCCAAAATTAAAAATAGAGAACAAATGGAATGCAAGAAAAAACAACTATTATAAGTCTTTCCAAGATTCATATTGATTGGACTACATGACTCAGAAAGATGGCGCGATTTGTATTTCTCAGAATTATTATTCTATAAACCATTTCATGATATTCAAAGAGATATTGGTCATAACAATGATGCACTAATTGTAAATTGGTTAAACTTGAACTATAATAAATGGCATGCAAAATGAAGAATAGAGATTGACATTATTGAAGATATTTTTGAATATCACAATGATAACTATGAAATAGGGATAACTTTAAGAACCCTAAACGAAGGTGTAAAATCCTGATGAATATTATATACTTATTGATAAAAATATTAATTTTATTGGCGACTTTTTTATTTTTCAGGAAAAAAAAAATCTCAATTGGCGAATTTTTTGTAATCACTAGAAGTATGTGGAAAATTTTAGTGAATTGGAATTTTTTTAAAGCAAATAAAATATTTTCATTGGCAATTAAAGCCTTTTTTCAAACCAATAAAATATTTCCATTGGCAATTAAACTTACTTTGAAAACAAAAAAATATATTTTGTTGGCAATTAAAACTTTTTTCAAACCAAAAAAATATTTTAATTGGAAAATTAAACCTATTTTCAAATGATTAAAAAAAACACTGGAGAATTAAACATAATCTCAAACTAATAAAAAAAAATAGTGGTGAAATAAATTGGTATGCCAATAAAAAATCATAGCGTGGTTGGCAAAAACATCAAATGCTACAATTACATATTATTTATTCTAGGAATTTTTTTTTGCACATTCAAATTCCTTCATAAAGTGTCTGGAATGGGGACAAGTGCCAACATATTTATTATCTTTGAAGCCATATGTCAGTGAAACTTAATATAACCTGTGATCCTTCTATGAATTTTTGATGGATGGCTATAGTTGCATTCCGAAAGAAAATCTCTGAAGCACTAGACTTGCAAATTGAAACCTATGGAATAGCACTAGAACCGTAAAATTTCCAAAAATCAATGGTTAACATTTTATTACTTATTAAATCACTTAAAGTCATGACAACCAAAATAATATTTTATCATTGCCTAGCTATCGACAGTTGAAGGTCACTTCAGTTATGACTTAATCCTTTGGAGTCATCATGGTGACCGACCCCTCGACCTAGGTGAACAATGGGTTTGAGAAATGAATGGTCGAGATAGGGTGACGTGGGTAAACCTTGATTGCTCCTCGCTAGCCTACAGGGGACCACCTACATCTCTCATCCCTCAACGAGGAGGTGAGAATTTCCACTTGGAACAATCAAAACCGTCAAAGGAACTATAGCAAGGTACACAATATTAAGGAAATATTAAGGAACTAGTGTTAAATCCTACGCTACTAAACGCACCTTTTAAGCACATTTTTTAAAGGTAAGCAAGACATCTTAATCTGGGTCATCCATCTAGTATGAGGGTTATGCATAGGCGAATGGTCTTAAGGTAAAGAGCACATAGATGTGAAGTGCCAAATCTAATTTGGTCTGCTCCCTACCTCCCCATTGCTGAAATTTGTACACAGGTTAAACCCAATGGGGAAGTGGGAAGGCTAATACGTAGATTATCTCAGCATTCATGAAGATGGTGGAGCCCGTGGGTAACTTAGAATAATATTCTCACAATTTTTTTGAAATAAATTAATAATATTGTCACATCAATGATCAAGTGGTGAATTAAATGTTAAGTGTGAGTATTTGATGTCATTGTCTTCGTTCTAACTTCTATATATACTTCACCAACTTGATGTTCTTCATATCATTTATAATATATTTGAATTTGATTTCTTTCTTCTCTATTCTCAATTTAACTGTGATATTATGGAGTAAGATTCATGGCATGTCATGCTACCCAAATGTTTTTGGGAGAAAAGAAGGGACGATGCATACCATAGATGAAAGTTGGGTATGGTTTTTATAGTTCCTTGTGTACAAGTTGAGGATGCTATAAGAATAATTATGGGTAGGGAATGGCTTCAGAATAACCCTCGTTCTCTATATTCTAAGGTAGCTTCGACTTTCTTATCCAATTGTATGGACATTTCGCTTGATAAAAATTGGGTGAAGACGTTGGCAATACATTATTTTTAGCCTTTCATTTACTCTATTTCTTCATTGGAGTTGGCATTGGAGCATTACAATTTTGAAAGTGGGTTAGTGCCTATTGGTGGAATATTTTGGAAAGTGGAATTGTATTCTTCTACAGCACAGGCTCTTGCCCTAGTTAATATGAAATGTGTTTTGTTGTGTGATATGAAAAATGAATCATTAAAGAGTTCGGAGTTTTGGAGGAAGGTTTTAGGTGATTCGTTTTTCTTCTCCACTGTTACTTTGTCAAATTTGACTCACCTTCAACTCAAACAATTGATTGCAGGTTGATGACCTCAACTATAGTTACAAATTTTTTTAGTAATGAATTGTGCGACATGTCACGTGTCTATATTTTATTGTACAACATAACAGTTCTTGTAATATGTATTTTGTGACTAGTTTTTTGTCACAATTAGTGAATTTTTGGCTAGTTTGGCTATGTAGTATGTACTTCAGTCTTTAGCTACTTAAATTAAAATACTTTTCGTGGCTCCATTCTTGTAAATCCTTTTTTCTTTGTTCAATATAAAAATGTAGCTTTTAAAACTAATAGTAATGATCAACATATAGTTCTAATCATAAGTGAGTGAAATTTATTGTGACTTATTAGT
This sequence comes from Sequoia sempervirens, assembly GCA_007258455.2. Taxonomy (NCBI): domain Eukaryota; kingdom Viridiplantae; phylum Streptophyta; class Pinopsida; order Cupressales; family Cupressaceae; genus Sequoia; species Sequoia sempervirens. Next base: position 140,726 of record VDFB02036924.1, on the reverse strand, counting down.
GGACATTGATAATGATTAAGGTAAAACAAGCCATTTAATTCTCTCATTTCAATGCCTCAAAGTACTACATTTCATTTAATTGAAATTCTCAATCTTTTTGAAGAAAGTTTGGTTGTGGTACTACGGGTGGCAGTGCAGATTAATTCCACATGTACATCCAAAGCAATTGATTGGATAGCTTTATATTGAAAACTACACAATGTAATGTAGATGATGATGTCATTAATCCAGTGATCGAGTGAAACAAGATTTGTAATGATTTGATATTTTTTGAGTGGAGATTTTGATAGCTTTTCAGCTTGAGGTACAAATTGCATGTAGCCAAACGTCATTCAAATTAAACATTTTAAATATAAATGTAAGGCTTAAGTTACACGAATCGCTTAAGTTGGTTTTTGGTTTACACAAATTGTGATTATCATTATACCCAACCTCACACGTGACATTACTCACAAGTAAATAGGGATGGCCCATAAATAGGGATAGTGAACACAACTAAAATCATCTGTTGAGTGCAATGTTTTGAATTGTCATAAGGGTTTTCATTTTGTAGGGCTAATAAGGATTCAGGAAGAAGATGATGTCGTATTATTGGGGATACTCTAAATTCTCCTTCCTCCAGTAATGTAGTTGTAGAGTAAAAGGCCAATTTCCTTCAAGTTCAGAATGGGTGGAATTAGAAAGAAGTTGCTCTAGTTCACCCGACTTTTGAGGCAGGTTTTGAACCAGGATGAGGAGCTCTGATGGAGATAAGTGTTATCCCATTGTATGGAGGCTGCATGCAAAATATGGGAACAAATTTACTACCCCTCATCTTCTGTATGACTTTGGTTCTCAAAGGGGATAAGTACATTTTGTATCTTCCCACCTCCCATTTCCCTAGCATGGTTGGCTAGGAAAATCCCTTGCATTTATTTTGAGAGCCAAATTTGTATTACATTGTCACCAGCAGAAGCTTATAATCAATTTGTAATCCATTGTCACAAGCAACAACTTGGAATCAATTGTGTCTCTGTAAAGTAACTTATACAAAACATGAGCTTGCATGCTCTATAGCTACTCATCTTTAAAAAGATATGGAATAATGTAACATTGTAATTCAATTGTAATAAAATAAATGGTTGTGTTATTCTTTGTTATTCATTTACAATAAAGAATTATTTTCTGAGTTCAGTGTCTACGAATCTATTCAAATCAGTTTTTTTTCCTTTAAGAAATTAAGTATTATCTATTTATGAAATAATTGCATGCAGATTTGAAACATAAAGCAATACAAATGAAAAAGGAAAGTTGCCATCAAATTGACAAAAAATATTTTAAACACTAAAAGTTGTCACTCTTGTTAGGGTTTGATGAAATGTTATTGATTTCTAATTTGTCATTGACCTTCTTCCTCAGTTCTCAGTATCATTATTCATTTTATTAAGTCCTTTTCAATGTTAAGTTACTGGCCCCTTGGCCTTGATGTCAATCCTAGCATACTAAAGTTTCAAACAACTTTAAAACACATGTTTATTGTTTATATCATAAATTACTCAACCATTCAATGAACATTTGATGTATGGTTGTAGTTTCATTCCAAAATGAAATGCACAGAGCACTAGACTTGTAAACTTAAACCTCCAAAATCACCCTATAACCATTAGATTTACAAAGATCAACGGTTTATAATTTGTTTTCAATGTAGGACAGCCATGTACTAATTGTGTAGTTTAGAAGAAACATGTTGATGTTTCATTCACTTTAATGTTAAAAAAAAAGAAAACTTTCTACTACTAAGTGCTTAGTGATTTTATTTTTAAGTTAGAGGTTCAACACATGGGGATATTTCATATTGCTCATTGCAATGCACTAGGGAGATTTTGGGTTCCATGTCCAACAAAGCAAGTCCATGCCTGTCAGTATTAATCTTTTCAAGAATAAAAATCTAGGTAAGTGAAAGACAAAATTTCTACGACTATGTTTCAACTTTTATCGTTTCTTAAAATATTATTTTGTCAAAATTTGAAGTTTGGTTAAGGGTTGAGAGACTTAAGAATTAATAAAAATCAAGGACATGACTAAGAGTGAATTCACAATTTCACATTGTATAATCTTGTCTACCACCAGTACCACTAGAGAAAAATTAGATAAAAAAATACATTATGCAAATTGTTTAAAACCCTAGGTTTCACTGATGAATACCATGATATTTATGATCCTAAAATCTATGGTAAGCGTACCTCAGAACTTATATTTTCATTTGAGAATAAGGCTGAAAAGAAAATGCAAGTTATTAGTTATAGTGCACCATGGGTAACTAGATTAGGGCACATGATGTTACATGAGGTTTTCCCTGGCCCAAAATTTATCATGGCCTGTGCCCAAAATTATGATGATAACAAAAGAGAAATATTTAATAAATATAGTAAAGAAGAATTTGTATCCATTAATGCAGAAGAACTCAAAAAAGTGTTGGGGTTTACAAATGAATAATTTGGAAACGTCCACATTGACCTAGAAAAGCTTGCTAGTGATTATGAAGCAGTGGATGAAAGAGAGAAAAAAACTTTCATAAATAAAATAGTTCAGGATAACATACAAGCTAGAAACAAATTGAAAGGTAATCATAAGCCTCCTTATGATTTTGATATTTTTAGACCATGGGTTCAGGATACTATTTCCATGCTAGAATTTTTCCTCGAACTAGATATCAATTGGGAAGTGGGTGCAAGCCTCCTTGAAATGGTATATAATATTCATTATGGTGTTCCACATGTCAAATATAACTTTATTGAGCACATTGTAGAATCCATGCATAAACAATTTTGAATGATTAAAGGAGGTTCCACCAATACATTTAGGTTCACAACCTACTTGTGCTATTTTTTTTCTATTCAAATTTAATGGAATGCTTCAGACCAACAAGCTTCAGATTCAACCCTATAGTAATGTTGAGGAAAATAAAATGGCTCCAATAGATGATTGGACCACTGAGATAAGGATGCATGATTCTCAAAGGAACTACAATCATTTTGTAGACTACTTTTTGGCTCTATAGATCAAGAAATCACAAATACTCCAATGCCTAGATTGCCTGAGTCATGTAGAAATTGCATTCAACTAGAGGAAAAGAAATACAATTGGCTGATTGGTACTTAATGGAAGAAGATATTGTGCTAAGATTTTATGGATTGGGAGTAGATCTATACAAACTTCCAATGCATGTGACAAAAAGTGTTTTTGCATTGGAATATGTAAGGAAGATATAAAGTACTGATGAACTACACTTTTTTGATCAGCAAAAGAAGACCTTATTTCCTTCTTTACCTTTTTCATGTGGAGGGCTCACATTCAAGAGAAAAGCATTTAGTGTGGCACATGATCTTTTGAAAAAAAATAATTTTGATGATGCATGTCATTGACAATATGATCCATGTGACACCATTAAATCAATGATTGTGGCCAATAAGAATGTTGCAAGTAGAATTCAACATCAAAGTAAACCCTTGCTTGAAAACTTTAGAAACAAGGATTCTTGGGATGAGGTCAAAATAGCAATGGAGAAAAGTGTTGCTGAGAAGGTATTTCTTTTGAACAATTGTTAGAAGAAATTATGACATTACACTAAAAGACAATCACAAGGTACAAATTTTTTTATGAAATAAGTGATAAACCATATAGTAGAGTAAAAATGCCAAATTCTCTAGAGAAGGAAGTTATAGATAAAAATTGGTCACAATAAAAAATTATTGTTGTTTGGTCTATGAGGAAAGAGCTAGGTGATCCAAGATTTGTTGCAGACTTTGGAGATAATGAAGAAGATCACGAGTTTAGAAAATTGTGGAATATAGAGCATCCCAATGATCATGAATATCAAGAAACTAATGATGGTAGGGAAGAACAAATCTATGTCAATTTTAAACCTGGTTTAAGTGAGGCCACAAAAGAAGCATATACTTTAGGAGTAGCCATAGCTAAAAAAATGGGTTATGAAGGTGGTCCTTTGGGGTCCCAAGGACAAGGCCCTTGGACAATAACACATGTAGAGCATAGAAAAATAGTTGTAAATCTATCCTTGGAGCTGAAAAATTAGACCAAGGGAATACAAGTATAGTAAAAAAAAGTTCAATTTATTAGAGCTTCAAATCCTCATCCTCATGGTCAGATGCAATCACAACTAGGACATGCCCATGGTGGAGAGACTAATGCAACTGGCACTTCCACTGGTGGAAATGGTATGGGTAGTAGTACTAGTAGTGGTCAACATGTGATACAACAACAAATTACACATAAGATGACAACAATACAAGATACCACACAAACACTAGGTGATCAGGGCATACAATAGAGGCAAAGGATTTTGACAGGTCCAAGTCACACTACCAGTGGATCCACCACAAAGGAGTGATTTCCAAGCACTCCCTCATTGCCAGTTAGTGTGGTTGCAACAACATTAGCAACTGAAATTATTCCTATTCATTCACCATTCAAGCATTCCATTGTTCCTGCATCCCCAGGCTTTGATTACATTGAAGAGTTTAAAAAGAAATCAGAATTGTATAAAAAAGAAAATAATTGCTAACTGATGGAGAGTACGTCTACTATAACTTTAGAGCCTGCAACAACCATGGTATTACCCACATTTTACACAAATAAATAAATCATGGAGTACATGATTTTTGTTCCCACCGTTCAAAATAAACTGAAAAATTAGATGGATTGATTTGAATTTTAGGTGAGCAGTTTACAATTAGATTTTTTTGGACTCAAAAATACTGACAAAATTAATGTATCAATGAAGAATAATGAATTGGTGTACACATCATTGCTAAAGTAAGATAGAGAGAAAAAATGTTGCATACTCAAATAGAAAAGTTACAAGAAGACCTAACAAATGAGAAAGCAAAGAGGAAAGCAACAAATAACAAGAGTAATGAATTAGAAAAAAGAGTAAAAAAATCTACCTCTACATCAAAGAGCAATGAATTAGAAAAAAGAGTAAAAAAATCTACCTCTACATCAACAAGCAAAGAGGATAAACAAAATGAGAGAGAAGTGAATGATCGAGAAGTGAATGAGCTAAAGCAAAGGTTAGATGAGAGCAACAAGAAATATGATGAGGAAAAATCCACTTCAAAAAAATTGAGACAAAGCATTGTGAAAGGAAATGCATAGTGGAAACAAAAATTGGAGAAAGAGAGAAAGATAAATGAAAGATTGGAGGTAGAGCTGATGGAAGAAAAAAATGAAATTAACTCTTGTCAAAATAAGTTATTTGCATTTTGTAGAGAAATAATGAGGCATATGAAACAAAAGATCTAGGATGAAATAATGCAAAGGATTGATCAATTATGTGACATGTTTCAATTGATTGATGCTATCAAACTACATTATAAGAAGCTCAACAAATATTTAGTAGACAACAAAAATATGTTGGCATTAGAGAAATCTACAAATCAAGTTCAACAAATAGTCTACAAAGCCAGTGAAAATGATTTGAAATCAAAAGGGATTAATAATCAGCTTGCTACCTCAATGATGTTGTCATATATCAGTCAAAAGTGTTTGAGAATGTGTGAAACAAAGGAAGATGTGCATTTGGCTACAAAAAAAGATGAAGAAGTTGGATGAAAAGGAAAGGAACTTCATAGAGCTTGGTTTTCCAAAGGATTTTGACACAAATGAGTGATTCATTGGAAAGGATGATTTTAGAAAGAAGATGGAGGATACAAGGAAGATTGATTTGGACTAGTTTCCTCATAATCCATATGTGGTGAACTATTTGGATTCCATCAAACCACTGATAAAATTGAATGCAAAATTGATTGAAGAATTCAAGATAGGTTCTAATTTCAATCATGAAATGTTAAAAAATCTTCAAGTCAAACAAAATCAGTTAGAAAAAATGACAATTCCACCACCTGAATAGTGGAATTTTTTCGAAAAGGTGATATAGTGATTTGATATTTGATAATGAGTTTCCAAGTTCCAACTCAGCTCTATGTAGAGTTTTCTTTGAGAAATATTTTGCATTGCCAATGCCTCTATGTATTCCTTCATGTGAAAATCAATAACAAAACTCAAATTCAGTAATGTGTTGATTTTCAATTATCTATATTATTTATTTTATCATTTGAAGAAAAATTATGAACCTTTCAACTACTAGATACACATTAAATGATTGTTGATGTTCATTGGTGTATAGGCTACTATTGTTAATATGTTATTAAGCATTGAGTTGAGTGATGAATCATTGAGTACATGTTTAAGTTTTAACACAATTAAAATATGAAATTATTAATAATATGTTAATTTAGTTATACAAACCTATGATTCCATCAGAGCATTTTAATTAATTCTTTGAATTAAAGCAGAGACAAAATCATACATTCAACCAAAATGATTGAAGACTGATAGAAGGATACTTGATAATTTTATTAATAATTCATATGAAAAAATACAAGAGAGAATTTGTTCTAGAATATGCATGTTCTCATTCAAATGCCATCACTACTGTAAAACCATTATTCCTATTGCAAACTTGAATTCATACCTAAGACTCAACAATAACTCTATTTCTTTGTGCTTGAATTACAAAATTTTCTTACATGAGTTCAAAAGCTCTTTCAACCAAAGACCTATGTAATTAACCTTGAATTCCTTTCTATAAGAACAAGGGAGAAAATAAGCTTTGGGCCAAATTACACATTTAGTCACATTTACATTTGACATAAATTTCAATTTCAATTTCAAAACATCCCCAAAGGAAGTTACATTTACATTTCTGAATACAAGGGAGAATTTCATATGAGACAAAAACCATTTCCATTTTCTGGTTAAGATTCTCCCGCCTTCCAAAAGGCTCCTTTAATTAGTCTAAAGTAATCATTTCCATGAGAAAACATTGTATTCCACATGCTTTAAAAACTTGTAGAAGAAAAGCATAAAGTGAAAGAGAGAATAAACCAAAATAATTCCACATCTGCAATCCTTGTCACCACATTTGAAACTGAGAAAGTGCAATATTTGAACATTGATATATCTAAGGCGTAATTTGTACTCATTCTAGGCCATGTATTACACTTCCCTGCTAAACTTTTTTATTTTAGGCCACCAACAAAAATTGATCTCACCCACTCCCACTTGCAACAATTTATATGTACATTATGTCAATATAGTTGGATTTACATAATGCAAACTCCTTTGTAGGCCAATCAAATCCCATGACATCGTCTTCCCTTTTTTTGTATGGGCTATACCTGACTTCCACCTGATTTTCCTCATCAAAATCTTCAAGGAAAGCCCCTGTATGCATGAGCATGTCCATATTGTTCCTTAGCATAACCAAATCCATTTCATCACATATTTTTTTGGCCTGGGAAGTTATTGCTTGAGTTTCCTCGTCTTTTCACTTGTGTAGGGACTTAACTTCACCCATCTCATTTAGAATTTCTAGAAGGAGAACAACATTACAATCATCAAACTTCTTAACCAATTCTTTAATCTTCATCTCTAAAGACTCAATGACAATCAAACCTTGAGAACTAGTTTATATGTTACAAATCTTAGGGTTACAACTATCTTTGGAGGCTTATCTGCATCACAAGAGGATGCAATAGCCATATCCCTCAACCTTTAAGCCCTTTGTATATTGATTAATCTTTTCTCTACCCCCTTATTTAAGTGCTCAAGCAATGTTGTCACAATATTCATATTATTCAAATGAACAATATCATCCATCCTATCTTCATAACTCTTGATCTTTTCCATCATCTCCTCAGTAACTTTCTCAAATTGAGGGGCATCTGATGATTCATGAGCTGATTGTTCCATTTGTACATCTTCAAATTCAATGGGGGTAGTCTCCTCATGATTTTGAGGATGTGAAAGAATTGGGGAAGGAGGAGGAAATATTGCAGCATGTGAGGTACCAAGTTGCAATGCTTGGAATTGTTGTTTCCATAGAGCCATTTGAGTTTTCATTTGAGCCATCTTTTGTTGGCTCAAGTTGTACTCAATAACCGTGACCTCATTATATTTGGTTCTAAAACCATCCCTTCCCTCCACTAATAACTTAACTTTGGCTTTGGTGAATTGTACCACATTAATATTCATGGTTGCTTCCTCCAAGGTAGATGTATTTGAAACTAATTTTATGATTAAGCCTCCTCTTACACTTGGGAAAGGTTCTACAACTTCAGGCTTTTTAGTGGTTGGGGCTAAATCCCAAATAGTAAAAGTGTCACATTGCTAACTAAAAGCTAACCCCTGTAAAGCCATTATGACTTGTTCTTCACTGGTAAAAATGGGGGCATCTTGTCTTCTCACAGTGTCAAAAGAAATTGTTGATGCTAGATCCTATTCTAGGAGTAATAACACTCCATTCTTTCTCACCAATGCCTTGCCCTCTTCTACATAAATGTTTGAATACTTGGACCTCATTTCATCTCAGACCTTAGCTTCAAAAACCACTTTGGGATTCTCGAGGCTCTCACTTCTCCTTGTTTTCACCAATGTTGCATACTCATCCTTCATTGCTCTCCATACATATTCCTTGAAATCTTGTGTCCTGAAAAATTGATCATCTTCCATAAATCTCTCACAGGCTTGGAATCTAACATCCTCAGAGTTATTTATTCCACTTAGGTTAGCTTTACTCAACCTAAGGCTCAAAGTAGGTGATATTATTTCTCGTTGAGGAGATGACATCCCTTGCATTATTTCCTCATCAGTTATAGAAATTTCATCATCTAACTCCTCTACAAGATAGTCAACCAAACCATAAGCTTCAACCTTTTGCTTCTTTATTGATGGGCATGGCTCCCTTGGATGGGATGATTCTCTAATTGGAGAATCCAATTCAATTATTTCAGGGGTAGAAGAATGCTATGGTGACAATGGAGGTAGTTGTTGCTATGGTGAATGCACCTTTGACTCCCCAAATTGTGTAGGAGTAGCAACTATTTGTTACTTCCTTATTGTTCCTTTCCTCCTTAAATATATGTGCACCTTCTTGGAAGGCTGCACAATTGATTCTCGCTCCATCATAGGGTCCTTCCCCTTATCTTGCACAACTTTTATCTCCTTTAAACTTGCCACTACTTTGTCAAAATTTTGTATCACAACTTCAATCTTTAAAATCGGGTCACTACTATCTAACAAAGATTTAAAATCAAGCTCCTAAACCTTAATTTCTCTTTCCAATTTAAAAAAAACACCCCACTTCTTCATTCTATTAATTTGTACATCAAGATCAAAAATATTTCTAATGAGGTCATTAGGCATAGTGTGGGTGTGAACCTACCAACCTCCCCTATTTCTCTTCATTGACCAAACTATCAATCCCTCAAGGTCATATGTCCTATATGCCTAGATCTTCATATTGTGATGACTGAGATAGTGCTCCACAATATTTTTCCATCCATATGTAATCATGACAAAATAAGTGAACACAGTGTATGTGGGGAAGAAAGTTCCCTTTCACTTCTCATGCAGTAAGAAATCCTTTACATTCCCTAGTTGCCACATCACCTCCAAAAACCCAATCCTTAGAGGCACTTCCCTGGGGAGTATGTGGGGTTTCAATTGTGTGTCAAATACCCTTAGAACTATAAATTTTTTATAAGGGATTACATCCCCCCAGTTGTGAGAAATATTCAAATCAGGCCTCCTTTTAGTTGGCCTCAAAAAATCATGTAACTCCTTGGGGATCCTAGGTACATCCACCATTAGAGCCTATCTCAATTTGGTGGTAAAAAATTTGTAGCAGCCACATAGTTAGTATTTTGTTCATTCCTATCCAATATAGGGGTCCATGACTACACTAGAATCTCAATACCATCCACAATAGTTAGTATTTTGTTCATTCCTATCCAATATATGGGTCCATGACTACACTAGAATCTCAATACCATCCACAACCCTTTTAAGTTCCATCTCCTGACCAAAATAGTCAGCACCTTTGAAAATAAACATATGCATAAAGAGTGAAAACCACCAAAATTTGACACCAAGTTTCCCACCCTTCAAGGCCACCAATCCGTTCTGAATTTCCTCTACTATATAGGTGGAAAAATCATATAAGGTATTTTATATTAAGATTTTGGATACTCGCAGCCATGCACATATGGTCCATTGGCATGCTAGAGCCAGGATAAAACCCTAGAATTTGGTAGAGGGAGTAAAAGGTCTTCTGAAAATATGGTTGTAAATACTTAATATGGAGGGGCTCAACATCAGAGGGTCCCAAAGTAATATTTCTTTTGATGATTCCCTTTCCTACTGATATTAGAAAATTGGTCAACATTGACACCCCGAAGTTGTGTTTTACCCTTTTGTATTCCTCCCTCAACATCTACTCATCAATCTTAACCATGTCACTTCTCCAAGTGTTCAACTTGAACACATATGCAACTTATTCCTTATCAACCCATACTAGATTCTCTCCATTATGAGCTCTAACAACCCTAACTAGAGGGTCATAGTTTGCAGCAATTGATTTGAGAAGATCAACATCTATGAACATTTTGGGTACAATTAGTTTACCCATGTCCAACCTACAGGGGTTGCAAAAAGGGATTCCAACATTCCTATTTCCAAACCATCCTTGTAAAAGTCTCCATTTGGACTATGGTAGGGTAGCATCTTTAATTGTACAATAATAATTAGTGATGCCAAATTTAGTTCCACGTCCAAAGTACATATGTTGTTCCTTTGATTTCTCAGTGGTTGAAGATACCAATTGTTCAGTTAAGTCTTGTGACAAAGTTCTTTTAGTGGGCTTCAACTCAGAAGATTGGTCTTTTGATGTGGATGCTTTGACTTTGGGTGCCATAGTAATAGAGTTTGTACAAACTAGGGTGTAAGTTACCCAACAAATTTCAAGCTTACAACTAAGGTATAGGTTGATGCAAGGCAATAACAGGACTAAACAGGCTAATCGTTCAAATTGAACATCAAACCTTAAAAGAAATGCAACAAAACCAGAAACCCTAATGATAGAACGAGCACTTACAACAATTTTTAAAACAACTAAGAAGTAAGAAATTTTACTTACTAGTTTTGTGAACACTTAAAAACCCTAATTCTTGTCGTCGATCGAGCTTGAAATTTTTTAGGAAAAACTCCTTAGATGCATTAAATGCTTTAACAGTTTGTAATTATACTTTAAATCAAGTTTTATGGCTTTAAAACATACCAATTGGAAATTTGGTAGCTCTACATCATATCTTCCATTATGGTTCGCTCACGTGAACTAGAACATCTGATACAACTCATTTTCCAGGCTCAATCTTGAACTTTGAATTTTAACCGTCGATCTCATAGTGAGATGGCCTGATAGATAGCTTAGATTTGGTCAAATAAGTTTGAAAATCTGACTACAAATGGCTATCACCATTTACCAACCAAAAAACACCATGTGGATTTATCTATGTTACTCAGTGGGCTCCACCATCTCCACAAGTGTTGAAATTGTCTACGTGTCAACCTCCCTGCTTTCCCTTTGGGTTTAAAGAGTGTGTATCTTACAGTAGCAAGGAGGTAGGGAACAACTAATATTTTTTGTTAGAAACTATAGTAACCATTGATTTGAACACCTTTAGTCATCAGTTCCTTCGAGCAGTGGTAGGACCCGCCAAAAGGGTGGTCAAGTGTTGCCTGCCCTCTATCCCGCTAGATCCTTAATTTGATTAATTTAATCCCACGGGATGGAGGGGAACCAATAGAAAGAAGTCAATGGGACCTGCCAAGCATAACAAAGGATTTTAATAAGCACATGCACTTATTACATGACTTAAAAGGGGTCGCTTGCCTAGGTTTATAACATGAATGATATTGAGTGAATATTAAAACCTAAACTTAGGGAAAGAACAAGAATTAAAGAATTTTATGACCCGCATAAGACAAGGAAAGATTTATAATGATTCTACGAGTAGCAACCAGGAACACTAGGCTTAAGGGGCTGCTGAGTAAATGGATGAAAAGGCATAAGATATGACTTAAGAGACTGAGAACGAGTAAAAACCGGTCAACTTTGAATTAGATTATTAGAAAGTAGGTAAAAGGAAAAGACACCTATGATTTTTGAGAGGGTTTAGAACACACATAAACCCTAGAACATAAGAACAACTAGAACCCTAAGCCTTATGACACTTTCCAAATCAATAGAACACCCAGATCAAAAAGACAACCAGATTTAAGCATCTTTTGGGATGCCTACTGTAAGCTATTTGATACCACATATAGGATATTAGGAAATGTTTTAATTTTTCTCTATAATAACAAAAGATGAGTCAAATACTCAAGTCTATTTCTTTAATTTTGAATATAATATCGACCTATCTTTCTCTCTAGTATTGTATTCACTATCTTCTTACTCAAAATAGTCAATGGTTATTTATAAGTTATGGATGTTGAACTGTTAGCTTTTGTTCAAGGAATGGATTAATATTCCTTTTAGTTATTTATCAAAGATTGTGTGAATGGAAATGCAATAGGAATTTATAAGTAGTGTGATAAGTGTTGTTCTTTAAAAATATGCAAAATCACATATCAAATTCAATACCATGGAATATAATATAAAATATAAAATATCACAATTTCATGGAATACAATACAAAATATCATAAACTACAATTTGGAAGATGATTCACAAAGTGTAATGATTCACAATTTCATGTAATACAATATAAAATACCATCAACTATAGTTTGGAAAATGATTCATGAAGTGTAGTATAAATACCTAAAAGTTGCTAATTCACTTCCATTTCCCAAATGGAGTCAGGGTCCTGAAATCGACATTCAACTTGAGATAAAGTAAGAGTCATCTTGATTCTCTGAGTCTAGTCTTCATTTTCTTTGGCCTGCATCTAAAGTTCAACATTCATTTTGTCACTATCATTTGTCCCACTGCCACTTCTAGTGCCACCAGTACCAGTATTTGGAATTGGAGTGTTGCACAACCCTCTTCTTTCACATGTGGACCTCCCGATTGTGAGTACCCTTTCAAAAGGAAATTTTTTGACATTATATGCAATTCCTTTCATCCTCAAGCAATTTCCAAAATTCTTATCTAGTTTGTTTCTTAACTTTGATTTCAAAAATGCCAATGAATTGAAAACTCTCTCATCCTCCACCGACCCCAATATCACTGTTTGACATAAATCAACAAGTTTGAAATAATGTGATATCGTACTATGCAATATTTCACTCTGACCTAAGTTTTTCCAAACCTTTTTTATTGATATTAGTTCAAAGGCCTTCTCCATGCTCATGTAATCATACTAGTCCTTCATACTTCTTGCAAAATTCTTACATTATTGTCTAAGCTTATCTTCATTTAAAATTCCTTCTATTGTCTACACATTGTATGTTACACTTTTCAAAAATTGTTCGATCAAGATATTTACTTTATCATGAAAATATTTTGGGCTATCTCAATTTACCCAAAATTGAGGATATACAATACACATGATTCAAGTATTTCATGTTGAGGGAATCTTTCATAAATCTCTGAGGAAAGACATTTTGCAATTTCCTTCAAATTATCAATAACAAATTTAACAATGTCGTTAAAATCTTCCTTTCTAACAGGTACTTCTTTGATAGAACACCTAGCTGTCTTACAATGGTACATTGGTATCTCATATTCGCATACACTAATACATAAGTTCCTGCTTGCATTAAACTATAAATAATTATCAAGCTTACTCAAATCAGTAATTTTTTGCCACATGAAATAATTTGGGCTTTCTTTCATTAGATAAAGATATAGATGATCAAGGGTCAAGCATGTATGTCTACATAGTTTGAAATATTCATAAATATACATAGTTCTATCTTTGTCTTTCTTCACAAGATTGTTCATTTCATCCAACATGGGGAGAAGACTAGCTAAAGTCAAGAGTGTCTCTCTATCACTTAACCTATGTAAGAGATCAAGAGCTTTGTCTATTGTGCTATGATGCTCACACATTACTCCTATCAAGGATTGATATTATGAAAGAACTTTTTGCATTGGTCCATGTAGGGAGATCCATTTGGTATCAACATCCTTGAGAGGCTTGTTTCCTATTGTTATTCCCTCAGTAAAATTTTGAAATTTTGTGAAACGTTTTGAACTTTAGTAGAAGTATGAGTAAAGCTCATGGACTAGATTTTTAACTGTTGATACTATAGGAAGATTGCTTACAATTTTGAATGCTAAATTCATTTTTTGGGCTATGCAGTAAATGCCAAGCATGTATGGTGCACAAGTAGTTTGTAACTTTGTGCAAACACCGCTCCTTTGACCTTAAAATTTCATTCAAATATTTCTTGACTAGTTCAAATAGATTTTGCGATGTTGAACTATCCTTCATTTTATGAACACAAAGAAGATAAGCTTGGCAGACATGTTTTACAGTATACACATGCATATAGACCCAAGAAGTATTTTCTACCACAGTAACTTCATCTAAGGATAATGCAATGAAGTTTGAATCTTTTAGTTTCTCTGTTAAATCATGCTTTTCCACTACAGCAAGATAGTTTTCCCATTCCCATCCAACGTTTACTAACCAATGTGAGCCAAGAAAGTGAGGAATGCCCAAAAAATATAATAAATTAAAATATTATGGGTAGTCTATCATAGGATTCCCTTTGGACAAAACATGAAAAAAAACACTCATCTAAATAGTTTTTGACAAATGTGCTCCTTTCATTGCTTTTCAAAATTGAGCCTCAATTGTACCTTGACATGTAGCAAGCTTCAACATTCTTTTCTTATGATCTTCATATTCCACAACATACTTAACATGAAGACATTCTTCCCTTGATTTTTCCTTTCCATCTATGATTTTTTTTTCATAAACTTTACCGATATGCTTTTTTATAGTGTCAAGCTTTAGCTACAACTTCTTGTCTCTTTTACATTTCCAACTACAAATCGTACACATGCATTATGTTGTATTTTTAATTGTGTTTTCTTTCCCCATTAGTACAACAAATGGGTACTTTGACAACCAACCAAGTTGAAAATACCTTGTCATTTCCCACTCGCACCCCACTTTTGATTTTCCTTTTCTTTTCTTGCTACCAACATCATCATGATCCAAGTCAATTATCTCATTCCGGCTAACTAGGGTATCCCTTGGAACATCTTCTTTAGTATTTCCATCCTTATTTGACTCATTTAACTCAATGACAATTTCACCTTGACCTTACGATGGTGATCAAGTATTGTGAATGCCTTCTTCATTAATATTTGGTGGAATAGTTGATGATGTAGGTCTATCTTGATCTAATGGATCATAAGCATTGCCAATTCCAAAGTAAGATTATATGGTACCTCTACGTTTTGGGTGTTTTGATGGCGTCCCAGTCCCTTCACCACCTTGAGGAGTCTTACCCTTATTGCTCGACATATTGATCTCTCACTTCAAATAAAAGCTAGAAAAAAATGTCTTCTTGTTTAAAAAGGACAGAGAATATAGATCACATTCCCTACTCAATATCATCTTTAAGATTGAAGCAAGAATGGAAAAGAGATAAATAAGTCTTATAACACTATGAAGAAATGATCACTCACCTTTAAGTTTAGGTTTTCACTTACTTGTTATTTGTTAATGTAGGAATTCCTATGTTGTAAGTTTGTAACTTACCTACAATCAAATTCAAGGTTCCAAGTCCAACTTCCAAAATTTGAATTGAGAACTGAACAAAATGTGTAAGAATAAATGAAAGTTTTGATTGTATTTATATCAATCCATATTTGGAAAATTTTGTGATATTTTTAAATGGTATATTAAAAATTTGGTGAATCCTGCATGCTTATACAATGATACATTGTAATTTTCAAGGCAATTATGGCCCTACGATTAGCATGGAGGTGTCACAACAATTGGCAAAATATGTCCTCAAATGTAATTATTTTTTAACATTATTGGCGAAATGGGTCCTCATAAGCAACTATTTGTAAATTTTAATTGGTGAAATGGGTCTTCACAAGAAACTATTTGTATTTTTTAATTGGTGAAATTGGTCCTGATACAATGTTGTTTTAATAGTATTGGTGAATATGTAGCTTTTTATTACATGCTTCTGAGATTCTAGGAAAAAATATTAATCCATCCATTTGAAATGTGTAGTTTGTTATGGAAAATTTGTTGCTTAAATATGCCTCATAAAAAAAATCAATGGCGAATGGAAATGCATTAGACTATTAATTCGTAAAATCTAGGCGATTTGGACACCCTGTTGGCTGTGATTAATTTTCCAATTTCAACTAGATCGGTTTCTAAAATTCGCTAATTGGCAAGGATCCACCACTAAAGTTTTCCTTGTTTTGAAATGACCATAGATTCTAGAATAGAGAATGAATGGGAAATTTTGTCTAGCCTTCATCATGGTAAAACTATGCAAATTTCATAAATGGGCATGTTAGGAAGGAGAGATTTTGACAAATAGACCAATTGGACTAATGATTTTCAATGTGAACAATACATAAAAGAAGCAAGTTCCAATTTCATTACCACCATGAAAAATAATAGTTGTTTCTAAAAAATGGTATACGACAATCAATAAACTATGAAAAACTTGACAAAAATAAGAAAAAGAAATTAACATGATAATTTCACACTACTAAATAGATCAAAATGAATCTCCACTTCTCATGATAATTCAAGGAATAATAGGAATAGGAAAGTCATATGTGATAGGTTCCATATCCAAAACACTTAAGAATGCTTCAACATCAAATAGATCTCCCCTACTGCTACTTGCACCAATGGGAGTTGCAACATTCAATATAGGTGCATCAACTATTCATTAAAAATTAAAAATTCTAATCAAAGACTTCAAGGATTTGAAAGAGACCCAGAATAACAAGTGTTCATGAAGAATTAGCACATATCAGATACATATTGCTAATGAAATGAGTTTTTTCAATGAAATATTGATTGAAAACATAGATTCTCAACTTCACTAGGCCTTCCCTCAAAATGAAAATCAACCATTTGTAGGTATGACTCTCATACAAATATGAATCATCACATATTATTTACTTTATCAAATTTTATTGATAACTATTGCACATTTGTACAAATAGAGTATACATTGAAATATAACATTTGTCCATTACTTACAGGAATATCAATGATATTGGTTGGCGATTTCATACAATTACCTCCTCTTAATGATATAAGAGCATATGCAAGCAATAGACAAGCTAAAATATTATGGCAAGAATTCAAAATTATCATTACTTTAGATCAGATATTCAGACAAAATGGATCAAATAATGAACAACAAAAATTATATCAACTTCTAACAAATATTAGAGATTGAAACCCTACAATAGATGATTGGACTTTACTAATGACAAGATCTAATGGAAGGTTACATGCACTAACAAATGAAAACTTTGATAATAATTTTTATTTGTTTTCCATAAATGAAAATTTTCACAAACACAATTAGAGAAAATTATACCCCTTTAAAAATTCACTTGCATGGAGCATGACAAAAAAAAATGGAAGGGTCAGTGCAACTAAAGGATATACAAATGATGAAGTTGATATTGAATTATTTTTAAGAAAAAAATCAAATTATTTTTAAGAAAAAAATCAATAGTTATGTTAACATCCAACCTGTGGATAGAATCTAGACTTGTCAATGGAGCTCTAGGACCTATACAAATATATATATATATATATCGACCTAGAACAACCCTCCCTCAACCACCAATCTTTGCATTAGTGTAATTTGACAATTACTCATGCATTTGATTCAATGAAAAAAAATCCTTCCACTATTCCAATCACACCAATTCAAAGGAAAACTCACTACAAATACCATTAAGATTGGCATGGGCTCTAGCAATACACAAATTGTAAGTCCTAACTCTTCAAAAATCCACAGTTGATATTGGCCCAAAAGAAAGAACATGATTAACATTTGTGGCATTGTCTCGTGTTAGCTCTTTAAGTGGCCTATAGATTAATCCACCATTCATGTATGAAAGATATGCAAAATTAAAGAGAGGAAAGAAAATTGCAAACAAAAAAGTAAAAAAAAGGCTCAAAGCCTTAGAATATAACTAATGTAAGTGATATAATTTTCCATTAAATGTAATGTCCTTCATGTGCTTGATCATTTTTTATATGGCCACCTAGCATAACAAAAACTTCTTGTTAGTGGAACCATGTGTTTCATGAGTGAATTAGCATAATGTAACTTGCTAGTCTTGTGAAACATTCCATATTGCATGAATACCTAGCATAACACAACTTGGTAGCTAGTGGATCTATGTACCTCATCAGTGGCCTAGCATAACATAGATTTATGGTCCTTATGAGACCCCTTTCTTCTCTAGCATAATATTCAAGCAATGAAATTTGACATTTGAGATGGATTTAAGACCGGGGTCACTTTTCCATACCAATTTGATTCCAATTTAGTACTGACCTTGTGTTGTTTGTATTATGTTTATTATGCTTTTTCCTTGTGTCTTTTTTTGTGTTTTTTTCTTTGTTATGTTTTTATTTTGTGTTCATCATGCATGCTTTAAATTTTTCATTCTACGTTGCATCTCATGTTTATGTTTTCTTTTTTTCTTACATTATTGTGCCATAGGATCTTAAGCCTGGGCACTAGCACATCCCCTAGATTCAATGTCATGTTATCTATCTAATGTTTGGATAATTAAATCCTTCTTGGCTTATCCTTACTTTAGTGTGATTCTGAGCTTAAGTTCATACTCTCACTAAAGCGGGGGCTAAATTTAGCATCGTAAATTGTCACCCTTCAAAATTTCACACTAGGTTTAGCTCCCCCTCATGTGCTTAAACCCAATTGTGCATTTAATTTTTCCCATTTTGTAATAATATTTAGAAAATTAGAAGTAGAATTAGAAATAAATATTTAATGTAAATTTATCGAATGTTAAGGCCCCAAAAGGATAGGTTTGGGTTCCCAATGCTTTCAACCAACCTATTTTGGCTCAATTTAAAATATATCGGTGTTGGCATATTAATGTTTAAAAATCCAAAGTCATTTGTTAGGTATTGGTAATTAATTAACGATAAATTAAAGAATTGCATATAAATACAAAGTCTTTTTCACCATTTAAATCTTAGCAATTTTGAGAAGAAATCTTACCATTTTGAATTAAGCAATTGAACAATCAAGATTAGAATTATCATAAGCATAACATACTTATTTCAATCAAGAATCATGTTAGCCATACATCATATGTTTATGTGAGCTTTTTTATTTTTCATGTCTATTTATTTTGTGAGTACTAGTGCTTTTAGGGCTTCAAATTAAGTATTAATATCTCCTTGAAGGTGATGATTACAATGATTTCAGTCCATCAAGGAATGCAAATTTGAGTGGTGAGTTGCAAAAATTGTCAATTTGTCACTTGTTTATCATTTAGATTCTACCCAACTAAGGATAGGATCTCTTTTACATCATCATAGCCATTATGAAGTTATAAAAACTAAAATGTGGTTTGACTTAGGGTGATCCCATAAAGTTGGTTTACAATTTTTGGGAGATTCTTCAAGTTTTGCTAAAATCATGTATTTTTAGAAAATATAATGATTTAGGCCTTAAAAAGTTCCATTTAAAGCATTCTAATTGAAGAGGGTTTGATCAAACTACCTTAGATCAAACCCCCTTGGATATAACCCCACTAGTTTTAAACCATATCTATAACAAAGTCTTCTTTACACCTATCAAAATGCTGATATAAAACCACTTTTGATTTACCTTTTGGTGGATCAAATGAATTCATTTAAAATTTATTTTTTTGTAAGTATGTAGTCTTTATTATAAGCTTCCCAAAAAGCATAATTTTAAATAAATTTAATTTTATTATTATATTTATTTTTTATTTCTTGTGAATGTAGGTTTTTCACCGAAAATCAAGCTCTTTGTTCTACACATGTGGAAAAATAGAAGCTTATCAATTTATTTTTTTGAAATATATGAGTGCACCAGATATAGAAGTCCTTGATCCAACAAAAAAATAATAATAATTTCGATACATACAAACAAAATTGTGTTATAGAGTCTGCTTATGTCTGAATTGTAAATGGTTTGACTTAAAACCTTGATTAAGGAAAAAAAATTCAATAAAAGACTATGAAACCAATTGGAAGCACTAGATATCATAGTTAAACATCTAAATTTGAAAAAAATAGAATTAAATTTATGTGTTATACGGTGAGTGTCACTCCTTAAAAATGGTGTTTACTAAAAAAAGTAGTTTTTGAAGGAGATTGAAAAAGAAGTGCAATCTGATTCAATTTTTTTTGAAAAAAATATATTTAGAATCTACAAACAAAATTTTAAAAATCACTAGTTTGCATCATCTTCAAATTCCTCACGGTTTATCTGCTATAGGTTTCCGAAAGTGAAGATTTAGTTAGAAAAAATCAATTTAATGTCCAGTTTGGCAAAAAATTGTAAACCAGTATTGTGGGATCACCCCTTAGGAAAGACCCTATACGTCACAACCATTTCCCCTCTTCCTTGTGTGTAGGTTACATGTATGGAGTGTTGGAACACAATGATCTACTAAGAGGGGAGTGAATCAGTAGATATTAAAAATTTAGCTTTTAAAACCTTTTTTGCATACTACTTTCTTTAACCCTTAATGTGCAAATACTAATCATGTGATACAGAAATATGCATGCACATAGAAACATCACATAACACCAGATATACATGGAAAACCTGATATGGGAAAAACCATGATGACAAAGCCTACCTAAGTCTACTGCTTAAATCCAGGGTGACAATCCAAATCTCTATTATAATGCTTTTAAGGCTACAACCCAAGGATGCAACAACACCCTAATCTGAACTACAACCTAGTACAATGAGGCTACAACCTCTTAAGAACTACAAATTCATATATGCATATAAATGATTCTTCATAAACTTGAGATGCATCATTACATACAACACATTGTTGCACTTACTACAATTTACTTTATGTTGTTGAAGCTACACTCTCAAAAACACACACCTATTATGTACTCTCCTCTGAACATAGAACAATCACTATTCTACCTTACTGTAGTACACCTTTCCACCATGAATGCAAACATCTAGAGGATGTTTTGTATTACAATCTAGGACCTTTCAAATGCATTCACTATCTGCTACACTTCACTCTCTCTTTCTTGTAGACTTACTAAATCACCCCACTCTGCCTATCTCTACAACATATACAAGATGTCACTCTATTCAGCACTACATACAACTACTCGCTATTCTCTCTATACATGCATACTTATTTTCACCACCCTGTGCACTTGCCGACCTCATACACATACAACATATATGACATCTAGTTGTTCTCTTTGTTTGTGCATACTTCCTATAGACCTCCTGCATCAACAATTTCAAATTATCTTCTTTTTCCACCGACCTACAATCTCTACCTCGAGATTCTCTCAACCATCCAGATCATCTCCATCTTAAGATTAGGGTTTTCATCATATGCTAACTTCACTAGCAAGTTACGTTTACATCAAGCTACACGCCATCATCTAGCTCATCATAAAGACATCTGATAAGGTTTTTCAAATATCACCATACCATTGCACCGAGCCACACAAAATTTAATTCTGATATAGAGAATTTTCCTTCATTCATTCTCTGTCACTTGCCGTAGAATTAGATTATGCATTCAATGCATTCTCTTGGTCATTTGATATGATTCTCTCTTCAAATTTGATTTG
Organism: Sequoia sempervirens; assembly: GCA_007258455.2. Classification (NCBI taxonomy): domain Eukaryota; kingdom Viridiplantae; phylum Streptophyta; class Pinopsida; order Cupressales; family Cupressaceae; genus Sequoia; species Sequoia sempervirens. The sequence continues at coordinate 119,008 of VDFB02036924.1, read as the reverse complement.
ATCTTTTGCAAATTGTGTTGCCACTTAACAGATCAAATCTTCATCGACATTGGTCACAGGTGCAACTGGACTAATTAATTCCTTCTCCTATGTCGGTTATCACTTGAAACCCTCTTCACATTGAGTTAGCTGTTTGTGATTACTACATTCAAATTTGGGCCATCGGTCTTCTTCGTACCACGATCCATAGGCTCTCATTGATCATCGTATCTTTTAAAAATTTGTCTTCATAAATTAGATACGTTTAATCATGCGCTGTCGATCTCCACCGACTGATGATCATCGCTGGATCAATCACCTTTTGATCTTCATTGGCAGTCTCCTTCATAAATCGCTTACCATATGGGAAGTCCACAAGGACATGTGTCCAAAGTCCATTATCCCCTCAAGCTCTAACAATGGGCCCACACAAACCTACATGTCATCCATGTCATCACCACACAACTCACAACAATGATGTGAGTTGGTCTATCGATCAAATCTTCTTCCGCCACTTGTCATCACATGTTATCATTCACCATCGTCACCTTTGCTTCTTTCTTTGTTGGGTCCCACCATCTTCATCGAGGGCCAATATCCATCCACCATGGATTAATCTCCACTGTACTCCACTGACCCAATGAGACTTATCTAGGATCCTCCAAAAGCTTAGCAGAACTGATGGGCACCGTCAGATCACCTTAATCACAATTGTTTATCATGCACCATTACTGATGGCCTTGATGCAATCATTCATTGCCATCTGTTAACCATCATCACACTAGGTCCCACAGTTGGTGTATACACCTAAAAATGGTCACATCACATAGTCTGGTAATTAATTAAATATTTTTAATATTTAATTAAATCTCTGAATTCGATCTACGTATAAATAAATTTAAATAATTTATTTATATTGTTCATTATTTCATTTTTAGATTAAATAAATAAGTTTATTTAATCATCTTTTCGTATTCATTTCTTAATTAATTAAATAAACATTACGATTTATTTATATTAATTATCATTTAATCTTGGCTTGGATATTTTATTCAAATAAAGATTAAATATTCCTTTCTTCTAAATAAATTCCTCTAATATCCATTTACAATTAAATATTCTAAAATATTTAATTAAATTCTTCTAATATCCATTCATAATTAAATATCTCAAAATATTTAAATTAATTCTTCTAAAGTCACATTATAATTAAATATTCCAAAATATTTAATTAAATCATCCATAGTGCTAAAATCAAAAATCAAACTCAATAAATGAAATTAAATAAATTTATTTATTTAATAAATTTGGGGATTATCTTCAACAGCCGTGAAACAAACTGCCAAAACAGAAAATTAAATTTCTCTGTTTCTGTGCGAGCTTGTTCCCGTGGGTAGAAGACAGGCTTCCATTCTTCTTTCCAACCTCCCAACCTCTTCCATCTTCTTCTCAACCTCTCCATCTCTCACCATTCAAATCTACCAGACAATCTCACAGCCGTTGATTCTTCCCAGCCAGGATTGTGCCTGCAAAAAGCTATAAATAAGACTGTCGGGTCTTTGAAATGATATAGAAGCTTTCAACAGATAAACTATAGCCAAATTGCAATAGCATAGCCTTTTAGCATTTATAGTATTCTCATTTCATAGCATAGCATAGTAGTAGTTCATATCATGGCATATCTATTTCATATCATAGTATTTTCAATTTATAGCCTCTGTGCATAATCCACAGTCCCTATGCCTATCCGTCAGCATTCTTACCTCCACCAGTCCCTGTGCCTATCATAGTATTTTCAATTTACTGTGGGGCTCTAGCCCCCAATTCTCACATCTTTTTGCAGGTTTCTTTGATAGGTTACGCTGAAAAATAGCGGATTAGCGCAAGAAACACGTTTCAGAAATATTCATACTCAGTTCAGCGCCCGTGAAGAATCATGCAACGCATTTGAGTAATTCTACAGCGCTCTTAAGCCATCCTATAGCACTATTAAGCAATCCTGCAGCGCATTTGAGTCATCCTGCAGCGCTCCTGATCTATCCTGCAGCGCTCCTGATCCATCCTGCAGCGTATTTGAGCCATCCTGCAGTGCTCCTGATAATTCCTGCAGCACCCGTAAGAAGTCCTGCAGCGCCTATGATAAATCTTGCAGTGCCCGTGAAGACTATTATAGCGCATGTTTCAAAAACCTGCAAACTATAATTTGTAAGCTGAATACAGTTTAACTGAATCCAATGCAACCGCAGACAGTTAATAACTTTAAATTGGAATGAAGCAATCCTAGGGTAGACATATAAATGAAATGAACCAATCCTAAGGTAGTCACATAAATAAAACGAAGCAATCCTAGGGTAGACATTTCATTTTCACTTTGGGACTAAAATGAACTCTATGTTTGTGTGAAGCAACATCTTCACTTAGCATAGAAAACTTTTATTTTGGCCTTAAAATTCAATCCTTGTTTGCTTTGTTTTAAATGGTGATAGGCCTATGCTCTCCCCTTAACTGGGTGATCAAAATGCCAAACTCATCATTTTCTCTTTATGTAATTTTTTGTTTTATTAACACCTTTTAGAAGGCCTGCCGTAGTGGGAAAAAGTACTCACCCTTCGGGAACGACCTAAGTGGGAACAACTAAAGCCAAGTTTTCCAACCCACTCTAATCAAATGCAGATGGTTGATGAAAATCCCATTCAACGGTAGTGTGCATTGATAACCATCCCCAAAGCCTTTGTTCTAAAGGTAGGGAGGTCTCTCGAGGGAGTCTATCATTTGCCGCACGAACGAAACCCTTACTAAGAACTTAGTGTAGTATCTAACTTGTCAGTTTTGAACATCATATTAATCACAGTGCAGGGGAGGGAAGAATCTACCCCCAAGATACTCACCATATAACTGCCAAGGATTGTTTGCTCAGGGGATCCGGTATCCACTTCCGTCACTCTGAGTACGCACCTGGAAAAGACAAAAACACGGGCGCCCTTTCGAGGGTGACATGGCTGTGTGAGTCGACGCAGTTTTAAGATGTGGGCTGTTGATTACTATGATGACCTACTTGAGTACTAAGAATGAGTCTGTTTGAAATGCTTATCATGTGTAAAACCCGTTAAAACAATTTTTGAAAAACATTTTGGTCATACACTTGATGTTTAGCATAGGACTTAAGACAACTATTCTACAAATTGTTTGATGTGTTTTCAATACACTAATTCATATAAGATCATCCAAAACTCAAGATCACATTTATTACTCCCATGTTACGAGATTGGAAATCCAGAACCTTTGTTAAGAAGTCTGTTCTCAAAAGAATCAAAAAGCCAAAGAAACCCTTTAGCTACAAGAAACTGTTGAAGAAAAGACGATTCTTGTATCAAAGTCAAAAATTTTTACTCAAATATAGAACCTTTCTTCATCGATATCATGATTGTGTTAGGGGCCTTTCTGATGATTATGCTATAGAACCTTTGTACTCACAAGCTTTCTTTCAAAGAAGAGCCCTTTCTCAAAGGCATAACCATAGTCAATGCATTCGTTTCTGCTATATTCCCCAACCTGCAATTGAATATTCTACTAGTCCAAATCAAATTTTGCAATAGAGAACTCAGATCACATTAGGCATTCATCACAAAATCCATCCTTTTAGTAAACCATGATCAAAACTTCATAAAGTGAAAAATCATCATTTTCTTGATCTTTTGCTTAAATTCCCATCAACAGGATTTTCATCCTTTCAATTAAGGAACAACACAAGCTAAAGATTAGAAACCTTTGTAGGTCATAGAATTTTCATTCTATCTTGACTTTCATATGTATCACATGATTGCACTATTTCATTCTTTTGATCAAAAGTGAGTAGAATTTGGAACAAAACCTATGCCTGTCTTCACGAGATCTCAAAAACACATGGAAAAAGACGAGGGAGAAACCACTACAAGCAAAATGTGTGACCATAATGAGAAAGAAGAGGAAACATTTAATGTTGACAAATTAACAGAAGAAAAGCTTCAAGAAGCAGAACAAGATCCCCAATTCCATACTCTTATGGAAAGGATTTTAGAATGAAACAAAGAAAGATATTTTCTTTCATTAGCTAATCAAGGAGCTAAGTTACCTCACAATTTCGATATAGAAGGGATTAAAAAGAATCCTGAAACTCCTCCTAATGACTTTAGTGCCCTTAATCAATAGATAAAAGAATTATAAGGGCAAATAAAAGAGATGCAAGGGGGTACAACAAAGAAATATGTTTTGGAAGACATATCTCCTTATCCATTTGATAGGAGTCTTCAAATGATCCCATTTCCAAAACATTGTGAAATCCCTAAATATGATAGGTACAATGGAAAAACTAATCCCATTGACCATGTGAGGGATTTCCGAAATATGAGTCTAGAATTCACCTATGATGATACCTACTTAATACGATTATTTCCACGAAGTCTAGGTGTACAATCCATGGAGTGGATTTCTAAGATCACTCCACCCATCAAAACCTTTGAGGAGTTAATAAATCAGTTTATATCACAATACTCCTACAATATTCAACACCAGATAACAATGCTTGATCTTTGTAAAGTGAAACAAAAAGTAGGAGAACCCTTCACTACATTCTTGCAAAGGTGGAGAAGGTTATTCACACGATATTCCCGTCCTATTCCTGAAAAGGAAAACATGGATATCTTCATCAATAGCCTAGATCAAGAATTAAGCTATAGGCTTAACCTTCATTGTCCACATAACTTTGAAAAGTTGATTGAAAACGCAATCACCATTGAAGGGGCCTTGGTTAAACGAGGGGTGATAAAACTTGATAATCCAAGTACATCCAACCAAAACAACAACGATAAAACAAGGTTTTGGAATAGAAACAAAAATGTTGTCAATGATGGTATAGTAGATGCCAATAATCTACGAACAAGACCATCTATCTTTAATCTATCAAGTGCTCCACGAAAAAATCAACAAGCAAATACCAATCAACAAGGAAACAACAATCAACAAGGGAAAACCTCCAAGCAAGAAAGCATGACCAATCAAAACACCAAGGATAATCGTGGTAATTTCAATAATAATCTTGGCAATATTCAAACATCAAATCCGTCCAGACCTTCATTCTTCTCAAATTGACAGAATTTTACCACTTTGGGTCAATCTCTTGAGTTTGCTCTCAAGGAGCTTCTTGATAATAAGGTTATCACCTTACCACCACAAAGAGATTATGAGCCTCGAGTCAAACCACCATCATGGAATGATTCGTAGTATTGCAATTATCATCAATGTAAGGGTCATAGAATGAATAATTGTCAACCTTTGTGAAATCTAGTACAAGATTTAATTGACAATGGCACCATTACAATTGAAGGACATCATACTAATGACGATCATCAAGCATTCAAAGATCCTTTACCGAATTATCAAAACGGGGAAACATCAGATACAAAAGCCAAAAGCATAAATAATGTTGAAGATAATATAATCTGTCACATCTATACAGATGATTAGCGAGTTAATGTTATCAAAATCAAGGGAAAACAAGAATATCAACAAGTTAATGTGACTACGAGAGGACAAGCAAAAGTTGTTTTAAAAGGAAGTTCATCTAAAACAACTATTTCCTCTCCAAGTCAATATAATTTAGTTGATCAATTGAGAAAAACATCAGCTCAAATCTCCATCCTTGAACTTTCAAAATATCCCCCATACATAAAAATATTTTAGAAGAAGCTCTTGTAAACACGACTGTTGACACTGATTTGGATGTAAACAAATTTCAGGTCATGGTGGGACATTTGTCTTTCCCCACTTGTCTTTCATTTTCCGAAAAAGATGATTCCTCCATGGCACATCCACATAATTCATCGCTCTATCTTGAAGTCATGATCCATAAACACCGAATTAGATGTGTCTTAATAGATGGAGGAGCCGGTTTAAACATTTGTACCTTAAAGCTAATAAATGCCTTGGGAATATCAGAAAATTCTATTGATCCACAAAGGAAAATAACTATCAAGGCATATGATGATGAAGAAAGAGCTTCTAAAGGACTAATATTACTGCCTATCAAAGTGGAACCTGTTGGGAAGAACACATTTTGTCAGGTTCTAGATCAGGATCTTTCCTATAATATACTTTTGGGTCGTCCATGGATTCATGATATGCAAGCAGTACCATCAATGTATCATCAATGCATCAAGTTTCCATATGATGGACAAGAAATAACTATACAAGCTAACTATAATAGCACACAAACTTGTTCAAATCTTCGAGCAACTCAAGATGCCTTTGTGCCACATAATAGGGAGGCTCTTGTTGTTTCTTCTTCCAATCTACAAGGCCAATTGCAAGAATTGACAAAGAATCTTGATACTAGGCTAAATTTTAAAGACAAAGGGGTAGGTGAATATTCACTATCTCTTTCTACCTTACCTCCTTCTCCGAGGTCACATGGTCAGCCAACCTTATCAAATCAAAAGATTGCAACAGCCTCTACATCCCAAGCTTCTATGCCAATCACAAAGTTTGATGGAAAATTCATTAGAGCCAACACCACTGAAGAAGAAGCTGAAGATAGGGATATTCTAAATTGGCTATACAAAGATGAAGATGAATCTCTCTTACACATTAAGTTACCTACAAAACAATATGGTAAGGGGTACACTATCATGCAGAAAATGGGCTATGAAGGAAATGATCCTATAGGAAAAAGAAGAGAAGGAATCCTAGAACCAATTCAACCTATTTCAATACATCCAAGTGATAAAACAGGACTTGGATATGGTAAAGATAAAGAAGAATTTACTTCACATCAAGCACAATCAACTCATGAAGGAGGATCAATGTCAAATAAACCTCATGAATCAGTTTTCCAATTACAAAATAGTTCAGATACTGATTCTAATGAATATGAATGGGACACCATTTATAATGATGAATTTTGGAGAGACAAACAAGTTGATACTATACACAAATATGCACCTATTCTCATACAAGGAGAAGGTTCAAGGCCTCCACTTGATTATGTTTTACAAAGCGATCATGACTCAAGTGAGGACGATTCAGATTTTAACGTGATTGAAAATCAATAGGAGAATACCATCATAGACCTTGTCTACCATGAGGATGATAGCCGCATCATGACTTTGACAATTCAAGACCTTACCCAACCTAATGATCCCATTCCTTTAGTTTATCCGGAACTTATTGATTGGGACAATGATGCACCTATCCACATTCCTACATTTCATGATGATGAGGACATTATAAATTTCCTTTGTTCCTCTAATGAAGAAAACAATTGTTTCATCCAAGAATTTCATACTCATGATTTTGATGAGGGTGTCAAGTCTCTTAGCTACAAAATAAATGAAATAAAAGATGGATCTATCAGTGAAAACCAAAAAATGGCAGTGATAGATCACAAAAAAAGAAAAATAAAGAGCGAATCCGACAGTGAAAACCTTTTTGAGGCACTAAAGGATGAGAAATTGGACACTCTTCCCAAGCATTATCAAGAAAGATCTTCTATTTTGATCGAACCAATAGAATTAATCAACATAAGTACAGTAGAGCAACCAAAAATCTTGCAACTTGCAGCTCATTAACAGTTGAAGAAGTCCTAAAATTCATGGAGTTCTTGAAGGAGAATCAAATCAACTTTGCTTGGTCATATGCTGATATGCCAAGGTTAGATCCCAATCTAATAATGCATCATTTATCTATCAAGGCAGGGGCAAAACCTGTGAAGCAAAAGCTCAGAAAAATGCATCCACATGTTGCATTATTAGTCAAAGAAGAATTAAAGAAGCTTTTGGATGTTGGATTCATTCAGACTATTGACTATGTAGAATGGATTTCCAATATTGTACCTGTTTCAAAACCAGATGGAAGGATCAGAGTTTGTATAGATTTTAGAGATTTGAATAAGGCTTGTCCCAAAGATGACTTCCCTTTGCCAAACATAGACATGATTGTTGATTTAACTGTTGGCCATGCAATGTATTCATTAATGGATGGATTTTCAGGATACAACCAGATAAAGATTGCACCAGAGGACCAAGATAAAATAGCGCTCACATGCCCTTGGGGTACCTATTGCTAGAATGTATTGCCATTTGGGTTAAAGAATGCTGGAGCTACTTATCAAAGAGCAATGACAACCATTTTTCATGATATGATGCATACATTCATGGAAGATTACGTTGATGATTTACTTGCCAAATCTCACACACGAGAAGAACATCTAGAAATCTTGTCAAAAATATTTACGAGAATGGAGAAGTTTAATGTTCGATTCAATCCAAAGAAATGTGTCTTCGGCGTTACATCTGGAAAACTCCTAGGATACATTGTTTCAGAAAAGGGCATAGAGGTTGATCTAGAAAAAGTACAAGCTATAATGGACATGCCGCCACCATGAAATATCAGTCAACTTCAATCATTGCATGGATGACTACACTCCATCAGAAGGTTTATAGCTCAACTGGCAGAAAAAAGCTTACCATTTACACATTTATTGCATAAAAATGTCCCATTTAAATGGGAAGAAAAATGTGAAGCAACATTCAATCAAATTAAGCAATATCTTATGCACCCACCTGTTTTAATTCCACCCATTCCAAGAGAGCCAATCATACTCTATATTTCAGCAATAGAAGTATCGTTGGGAGCATTGCTAGCACAAGAAGATTCTACGGGCAAAGAAAGGGCCATATACTATATCAGCAGAACCTTAACAAGTCATGAATTAAACTACAGTTTCATTGAAAAAGCTTGCCTTGTAGTGGTGTTTGCTTCTCAAAATTTGTGACACTATATGTTGCCTCATACAGTTAAGCTGATAACCAAGATTGATCCACTAAAGTACCTATTAAGTAGAGCTACTTTAACAGGGAGACTTGCAAAATGGGTAATGATATTAAGTGAGTTTGACATTCACTATGTAGATCAAAAAGCTATTAAAGGATAGGTCATTGCAGATCAGTTGGCTGAAGCACCTTTACAAGAAGAAAATCCAATGCACATTGAGTTTCCTGATGCAGATGTCTTCACAACAAAAATTCATAAATCATGGACATTATACTTTGATGGATCTTATACACAATATGGCTCAGGGGCAGGGATTCTCTTTGTTACACCTGAAGGACATACCATTTCACGATCATATCGGTTGATGTTTCCTTGCACAAATAACATAGCTAAATATGAGGCATTGCTCATAGGATTGAAAATAGCATTGGAATGGCGGATTACAGAGCTCAAGGTCTATGGTGATTCACAACTCATCATTAATCAAATTAATGATTATTATCAAACTAAAGATGATAAGTTGCTACCTTACAAGAACATGGTGGATGATTATAAAAAGTATTTTGTGTCAATCAAGTTTTCACAAATCTCAAGGATTGATAATAAAGCTGCAGACGCAATGGCTACCATTGCTTCCTTATTACAACTATCAGAAGATCAAACTAAGCATGAATTCTTGGTGGAACAATTGTTTTCTCCTGCCTATGATAATCATGAGACCCAAGTCATATGTCAATTAACTAGTTTTGATTCACCTTTATATGGCAAGACTTATACCTATTTGAAAGATAACATCTTACCTCTGAATTTATCTCAAAACCAAAAAAGGAACTTCATACGCCAATCATCTCTTTATACCTTAATTGTCGATATCCTTTATCGACGTGGTCTTGATGGTACACTCCTAAGATGTCTTGAACGTGACGAATCTGAAAAAGCCTTACAAGAGGTTCATGGTGGTATTTGTGGAACTCATTCGAGTGGTTTGACCTTAGCCAAGAAACTTGTCAGAATGGGATACTATTGGCCTACCATGGAGAAAGATTCTTTTACTTTTGTCAAGAATTGTTCTAAATGCCAAATCCATGGGAATCTTATTCATGCACCTACACAGGAACTGCAACCTTTCACTCCGACATGGCCTTTTTCTCAGTGGGGACTAGATCTTGTTGGAAAAATTCATCCTTCATCATCAAATCGGCATAAATTCATTATCACAGCTAAGGAGTATTTTACAAAATGGATTGAAGTTGTTCCTCTAACAACTGTGACTGGTAAACAAATCTCTTCATTCATCTTAAATTACATCATTTGTTGATATGGAATTCCTAATTCTATCATCACTGATAATGGAAGGCCTTTTAAGAATCAGGATGTGGATAAACTTTGTGAAAGATTTCACATCCAACATAGGTTCTCTACACCTTATTATCCACAAGGTAATGGTCAAGCAGAAGCTTCCAACAAAACAATCTTGAAGATCTTGAAGAAGACAGTAAATGACGCCGGTCGTGATTGGCATGTCCAATTAAATCTAGCTTTGTGGGCATACAGAACCAGCATTCGCACACCAACAGGAGCTACCCCATATGCCTTGGTCTATGGAGTAGAAGCAATCTGACCACTAGAGGTTGAAATACCTTTGCTGAGGGTCTCACTCAAGGGATTGATAAGTGATGAGGACTACAGAGTATCTCGCCTACAAGAGCTAGAACTGTTAGATGAAAGACATCAATATGTAGCTGATCATTTGAAGGGTTATCAATAGATTATGTCTGATAGTTACAATCATAGAGTTAAACCACAGACATTTCAAGTGGGTGACTTAGTCTTGAGAGAAAATCCATGTAATCAACAAGACAGAGAAAAGAAAGGGAAATTTGAACCTAACTGGCTTGGTCCATTTGTCATCATTGCAGCATATGGTTCTGGTGTATATCAGTTATCAACGTCAGAAGGGGACCTATTTGAAGAGCCAATCAATAGCATTCATTTAAGAAATTCTATGTCTAAAAAAATTATAAAAAGTCCTGAAAAAATACAAAAAAAATCATAAAAAGTCCTGAAAAAATCCAATTTTTTTTTATAAAAAGTCCTAAAAAATTAAAAAAATCATAAAAAGTCTGAAAATCCAAAATTTTTTTTATAAAAGTCCTGAAAAAAATCATAAACATTAGAAAAATCCTGAAAACGTGCAATAAAAAAAACAAGTGGTGAAAACCTGGTAAACAGGCGCTACTTGTGATCAAAACAGGCTCCTCCATCTATTAGCTTATGTCTTGCATTCACTTTAGGTATCATTCATCCATATTTATCATCTGTATATATCTTTTATATCCATATCATATGACAGGGAATCCTTGTGTTTCATCATGGCTTGATGAAATTTGTACATATTCATACTCTTTAGGTTAAGTTTACACTGGGGGAAAAAGCTGAAACATAGACTGAACAAGAGATGGGCAACGAGCTTTTTTTGAACATCACAAACAGACACAAAACAATTTGCCAAAACAACAACAAACATTGCCATATCAAATCAACCACAACATGCTTATTCAATGTCAATTGACATCAAAACAACATGATCCAAACAACTATCAAAACAAGAACATCAATGATGATAACTAATTTGGATGATCTTAATCTGAATAATGTTTGAAATATTTTAGGCAAGATTTGAATGGTTGTTTGATTTTTCTATCATATCTCTAGAGCAATTCGATGATGTATTGAACTAGAAAAGAAAGGAAGGAGTATGATTTTTCTTTGTTTGCTGTTTGCAAGGAAATCATTAGTACTATGCAAATTGGTCGCGATACATGCTCTATTATGTATCATTGATGACATTTCAGAATTTGCATGGGAAATTGGTTAACTTTTGTCTGTTTATGCAGGAAATACTCAGGTCATCTTGGTTCAATTATACCTAGATGCTTGTATTAACTTGCTATATTAAAAATCATGAAAGCAATACTCAGGTCATTACTGGTGCTAACATACCCTTTGATGCTTGTATTAACTTTCAACATTTCAATGCTCTATAATGATACAAAAAGCAGAAATAAGCTCTTCAAATGGAAATATTGTATGGACTGCATGGTTAGTATAGATTGCATTCATCTTAGAATCTGCATTTTGCATTTATAGATTTCCCCAAAAAACTAGCAAGGTATCAAGTGTTTCATATCTTTTCGCATACATGACTGAGTATATTTTGACATTCACAAAAACATCATTTCATAGATCATTTCATACATATTTGCATCAGAAAATTATAAAATCAAAGTGTACATCATAATCAAAACATTTATAAGCATTCATAAATTATATTCATATAATCATTCATCAATAGATTTCATTAATCTCATAAATCATGCATACATATACACCATAACCATAGAACCATCATATCATAAACATCATGCATACATATACATCATAACCATAAAAACATCATATCATAACACATTATGCATATAGAAAATAGACACATTTATCTCATCATAAATTATCGCTGCATTTCATATATCTCAAAAATGAATATCAAAATGTACAAGGATGCCAACTACACATGATATAATATCATAAAAAATGAGATCATCTCAGGGTGTATACAAATGTCTCAACAGAGTATCACAAAAACATCATCTACAATGTACTAGGTAGTGCTATCCTCTGATGGAGCTGGTCTGGGACCTGTACCACCTGCACCTGATGGACCTACTCCGCCTGTCCCTGATGGTCCTCCTGGAGGTAATGGCTGTGTCACTCCCCTACTGGTAGTCCGAGAGTGACTATGGGTAGACCGTGACTGAGTATAACTCTCCCTCCACTCTGGTGGAATAGCATCATGATATCTGGTCTTGTAAAACTCGGCCTCCCGAGTGGCTCTGGTCACCTCTCTCATCATATCACCAAGTAGGGTACTAGCTGCTACTTTTTGTAAACTATCTGCCAAAGCAATGGCCTGCTCACCCCACTGTCTGGCTGTATCCCTCTCAGCAATACCTTAAGTCAATTGTCCCTACAACTGTGTGATCAATGTCTATGACTATGCTAGCTGACTTTGTAAGCTCTGCACTGTACTCTGAAGAGAGGATATCTGACCTGACATCACTGGATCTACTGAAGGTGATGGATCCGTATGTCTCATACATGGTCCACCTCTACCACCTCTCCTACCACCTCTCCTGCCACCTCTATCACCATCCCTACCACCACCACCCCTACCTCCACCCTCTGAATCATCATCTCCCTCTGAATCATCTCCTCCACTCTCATCATCATCCTCTCCCTCTGAATCATCACCCTCTGAAGCTGAATCTCTCCATCGTCATCTTTGTGCAGCAACAGGAGCAATAGGCTCATTAGGATCAAACATACATGGTGCAGGATGCTCTAACACATACTGGCTATACTCTAGTGTCATCCCTGCATCAAGGACATCAACTCGGTAATCCCACATCACCACTCCTAAACTAGTGAACTCTACAACTGTTGCCTCATAGGAAATACATGAACCCAATACTGCAAGCTCTGGCTGTCACCGTGCATAAATGGCAGAACCCATAGGCATACCTTGAATCCGTCCAAACTTTCAACATACTCGTCCAGCAAGAAATCTATCAATAATCCATGGAGTACGCCCAATAAGATATCTGGATGTACAAACATAAGGCATCTCCCTCACATCCTCTGGCAATGCCTCGCAATCTAAATATGGCTGCCAGCATACTGTATCCAGACCATCCAAGAGACGCTGCCAATGATCCAGTTTGCCCAATCTTGGTTGAGCAATAATATCAGAATATCTCCATCTGTACGCTCGACCAGCTGGTCGCTGTCCTCGAGTCAATGGTCGCAAAATAGCAAAGTGCTCCCATGCCCATATCTATAATAATGAACAACCCACAGCAAAACTCCGGCCTCTACCGTATACAATATGATGTAACTCATCATACAAATGAGCAAGCATGCATGTCCCCCACGCATACTGTGTCCCCTGCATCACCATACTCTCTAACACATGACCCCACCCGACTGCGAACCCCTTTGACCTATGGTCAGGGCACAAAACACCTCCAATGAATCCTGCAAGTACAGATGGTAAAGGTGGATATGTATCTGTCTTCTCAGCCCATGGGATGAAATATCCGGCAATATGATCATCTCTAAAAATCCTCCTCAAAGCATCAGTGCCTCCAGCCTCTCGGCTATCAAACACCACTATCTCTCCCATCACTGGGATCCTCAAGATGCGATATACGTCCTCAGGGGTCACTGTAATCTCTCTGGTCAGTAAATGAAATGTGTTCGTATCACTATGCCATCGCTCTGCAAGTGCTATCAATAGAGCTCTGTTGAGGCGCACCTCAGGCATGTCAAGCAATGCAGTCAATCCACATGCCTTGACCACATCTCGATCTGACTATAACAGATGTGGAATCAATGTCCATGTACTCGGGAATGTCTCCCATGATTGCAAAACACTTAATCTCTCCTGTTGACACATCATGACAAAGCAAAATCAATATCATCTCATCACGATTTATCAATCAAATCTACATATCAATCAAACTATTTGTTTTTCATTTTCATGGAAAGCAGATAATCAAAATTACATTTGTTTTTAACAACCTTAGAGGCAAACAAATCAATCAATTTTTTTTTTTTCATTTTCATGGAAAGCAGATAATCAAAATTACGTTTGTTTTTAACAACCTTAGAGGCAAACAAATCAATCAAAAATATTTTTTTTTCATTTTCATGGAAAGCAGATAATCAAAATTACGTTTGTTTTTAACAACCTTAGAGGCAAACAAATCAATCAACAATATTTTTTTTTTCATCATCATGGAAAGCAAATAATTAAAATTATGTTTGTTTTTAACAACTTTAGAAGCAAACTTATCAGTCCTATTTGTTTTTAACAACTTTAAAAGCAAATCTATCAGTTCTTATTTGTTTTCCAACAACTTTGGGAACAAATTTATCATTCACAACATCACATAATTAAAGGCGCTACGGAAAGCATCATGGGCGCTATGATTTTCATCATGGGCGCTACTGTATCAAGGGCACTACAAAACATATCATGGGTGCTACGATTTTCATTGTGGGCGCTACTAAAACAAATGCGCTACAAAAATGATCAAGGGCGCTATAGAAATTATCATATGCACTACGAAAAAAAATGTGCTATAGAAATTTTCATGAGCGCTATGAAAATTTTTAAGGGCGCTAAAACACGGTTTTCCCAAAATCAAAACATTGAAAAGCGTGTTCCAAACGATTTTTTTTCAAAAAGTAGGAGTTTCACGAGGTACATACCAGAGGTCCATAGTGCGCTGGCCACTGATGTCGTCGGATACGCTCGAAATGGTGCTGGTGAATCGGAAGTGCCATAATTATCAAACCAAAGCTCAAAATTTACAAATTTTACTAGGTTAAAATGGAAAATGACATAGAAAATGACATTTTTAACCTATTTAAGGGTAAAATTGGTGGATTTTAGCACATTTTAACACAGCAGTGGCAATTTTAGTCATTAATTTTCATTTCACATCTTTCCGGGACAATTTCTTCACATCATTATTTTCAAACGATGAATCGACATCTTTAAAATCATAAAAAATCAAAAATTTCACAAAAATCAAAATATTATCGATTCATCGTTCAAGGGGGCATATACCTATCAACATTCAATAGTCAACATCTAGGGCAAATTTCAAAATTCTTTGAAGCAATGCGTAAAACACATCACTTCAAAGAGGGGCAAAATGTATACACCTAAAAATGGTCACATCACATAGTCTGGTAATTAATTAAATATTTTTAATATTTAATTAAATCTCTAAATTTGATCTACATATAAATAAAATAAATTTAAATAATTTATTTATATTGTTCATTATTTCATTTTTCAATTAAATAAATAAGTTTATTTAATCATCTTTTCATATTCATTTCTTAATTAATTAAATAAACATTACGATTTATTTATATTAATTATCATTTAATCTTGGCTTGGATATTTTATTCAAATAAAGATTATGTAGACACGTCAAATTTGCATTATGCATATTCATCCGCTCAATAAATAAATCAAATGCATCACATCCATTCATCAGGTAAATCAGGTCATTCCAAAGGTTTAATCAAATAATATCATTTCATGTCTCATAAATCATTTTAACCTTCATCTTGCATCATCCATTTAATTAAATAAATCAGGACTTTATTTAATTCAAATCCAAATCATACTTCATCCTTTTCTGAATTAAATAAATCAAGTATTTAAGTCTTAAAAGTCAAAATCATCTAATCAACATTAAATCAGCATAATCATCATCTATTTAATCTAACCCTGATTAAATACTCACCCACTTGCATTCTCTAGATTTGGCCACTTGCACATGAAATTGCAATTAATTGATTTATCAAAATCTTTATTTTCAACTTGGCATAAAGGAAGAATATTCTCCAAGTTTGAATTTCCCCCCAAGTGGACATGTACACCCAACAGAGCATTTATGAGGCCTTACATGTCTCTTACATCTCCCCTTCCAAAGGTCAAACTCAGCATTCATTGCCAATTTGAATTCAAATTTTCCCTCTCATGGGAACTCTTCCTAAATCTTGCACATGCATCAACCAATCATCACTTGACAAGTGTCCTCCTATCATTGGCTTGATCTTTGTCCCACATTGGTCCATTTTCAACACTTAGCATTTTGAAAATCTATAAAATAGAGGCTTCATCTCTTATCAAACCCTACACAACCTTCACAATTTTATGCAAGGTTACTCTCTTCATTTGAGATTTGATCTTGTCCATTTCACTCCATCATCTCCATTTGCATTTTATCATCTTGAGCTTTGATCAAGGATTGGGAAAGGGTCACTAGCACATGTGACACCAATCCAACTATGGAAAAGGTAACTTGGTTTTGTTTTCATAATGCTTTAGTCTTTCTAGTATCATTTGTTGCATTTGGAAGCATTCACAAGGTATTTTATAGAGGCATTTTAATAGAGTTTTCATAACACTAACCCATGCTTGAAGTTTAGTTATTTGCAGATTTTAAAAGGATGCTTACATTTGGCGCTAGAGGGAGGGCCGTTGCATTTTCTATTCAACGTGGATGGCAGGATTCGAACCTGCAAGGGCAGAGCCCACATGATTTCTAATCATGCCCAATAACCATTCTGGCACATCCACTTTTAGTTTGTTTGCTTGGTGTTTATAAAACAGTCCATAGACTAAGTTATGTTATTTACATTAGATATTCAAAACTGCTTTTGTGATGATGGAATCATTTAAGTGTTGTCTCTTTCAAAGTTACACCTGCTAATTTGTGGTAGATCAAAAGTTCTGTAAAAAGACGTTCATTCACCTCATTTATTAATGCCTGCCTCTAGATTTGCCTCCACTTCGCTGCCAGCACGAAAATGATTGCAGGTCCATCGCATGCTCAGGCATTGGGTTCTTGTTGTATTCTGTGAAGTGGTGTTTTCGTTTACAATTTTTTTTACAGAAAAGGATATTGAATATTAGTGGCAGAGGAGTTGACTTTCAATGGATTCGTATCCAGGGGGATGTGAAGAGCTGGCTAGCTTTTCAGCTAAAACAGAAATATTGTTTTCTAACAAATATTTGAGCCTTTCTTTTGAATCTTTGCTTCCGCGTGTTTTTACTAAGTGATGTGATATAAAAAATATTGATCTTCAAAGTGCACATCCTGTAACCTACACTCCTGGAAAGTCACGTGTTTTCTTTTACTGGCACATTCTGTCAAGTAAATCTCGCGCCCTCTCATGCTCCCATTCTGCCAGGTAGTTTTTGTGGTGGGAAAAGACTGCGGGTATCTCATCCGCCCTGCACATGATTATGTTGTTTACCATACGCAAAATAAATCTATCTGTTTGATTTTTATACTAATCATTGTTTTTCAAGTCATTGCTGGAGATGTAAGACGCTCTTATAAGGGTTGTATGACTTGATCTACCTCTGCCTTGGAACGCACAGACTTGGGAAGATCTGGAGATAGAAAAGCCTAAGTCAATATTTCTAAAATTTTAAAATCATTGCAAGCATTCATTGACCATACTAGACTCATAAATAAAATATTGTAGTATACTAACTCAATCTGGTGCACAAAATTTGCAGATCAAAGCTGCAGCAAAAGAAGTGGGAGCTCTAGTACCCATGATCTGAAAGCTCGTGAAGAAGTAGCGCACATCAACAGCATCAAACTTCATTCTAGAAAATAGGATTTTAGAGGAGAGTAAAGAAGTACCATGAGAAAAGGGACGTTCAGCTATTATGTACGCAGGGATAAGTGAAGATAAGATCCGCGCCACCATCTGGAGAGAACAGTCAAGCCTTACTTAAAAGCTGTTAACACCACTGTCCCGATCACAATTAATATCCTTGCAGAAAGTGGATCACAATGAATGTCGCTGGGTTGATGCTGGAACGGCTGAGGGATTTGTCTTTTACCTACCAAATGCATTTTGTTGAAAACAATCTTAGCGCTCTTCTTTCTCAGTTTAAAATGAACATTTATGTCTTAAATCAATCGGTCCTACACCTGCCATCTGCATTTGCTTAAAAGTCATAGAATCATTGACTGTTGTTATTGAATGCGCATGTGCTTGGTTATTTTCATTTGTGATTTTGATTAACTTAGCAACTAATCCATGGTGCAGCTGTTCTCAACAACCAAGACTTTATCACTAATAGCTGTCTTGCAGATCTTTTTATGGATTTTTGATTACATCAATGCCATTATGAGCATGGCTATTTCTTACACCTGCTCGTACCATTTACGTCTCTTGTTTTCTTGATTTATGTCGCTACATGTTAAGTGGATGAGGTTCAATCGAAGCAGGCCTTTTGTAGGTCAGTCAACAATGGTTTCATGTCATATTGCAATTACTATCAAATGTGGCTGAAAGTATCTCTCTGTCGTGAGGGGTGCGTAAGAGCTTCTTACTTGAGTTAAGAAAAGTTATCATGGCTGGGAGAACGCTGGTCAAAGTTCCTTGGGCCCACTTTTACACTTGCCACTTATATTAGTTTGAAATTTCCTCATATGGCATTTATGATGTAGCTTTACATTTACCAAATGCAGTTGCTTGAACGTTTTTTGATATTTATTTGATGCCTTTCATTGGTCCTTCTTGTCATTGCTCGTTATCCATTGGAATTCTAAAAGTGACTTTTGGCTCGATTTACATTATTGTTTATTGGCGTGATTCAATAAGAGTTTTTGAAAACAATTTTATGTTTTTTAGTCATTGGATCATGCACTTGGATCAAAAGGAAAATCTTTTTTTTTGGTTGACCAATCAATTATGTCATAGATAAGAAGGGAGGTACAAATTGAAATAATTTTGACATTGGTGTTGTCAAATTATTATATTTCCATTTCTTTCTTTAATGATTGATAAGTCTTATATATGTTTTTATCCATTTGCAAAATACATGCTTAACTTTTATTTGTGATGTTTGTAGGAAAAGGTACAAACTAACAACAAAGGTACAAACAAAGGAAAAGCGAAGGAGGAGGCTATCAAATGAAAATGAAAGGAGGGATGATTTTTTTTATTTTTTTTTTGAAAACACAATGTGTTTTTTAACACTTTAAGTGTTGATCAACACTATTTCACGAACTTGTTTATCTTTTCATTTTAGAACACTAATTTTCATTTGGGTCTAAAACGAACAATTTGATTTTCATTGCAAAGGACTTAAAACGAATCTTAGGACAAACTTACTAGAGTTCGTTTTGGGTTAAAAATTGAACAAGCAATCTTCATATTTCATTTGGTGCTTAAAACGAACTCACAATTTCTTTGAAGGTTATAAAATGAACAAGTGTTTGAATTGTGTGATGTTGTCTTTTGAGTGCGTATCCTCTCCCCTTGCGCTTCGTGCGATCTAGGGTGCAAGAGAAACATTCAAAATACATTTTATTGCTTTAAAACACTTCAATTTGGGCTTAAAAATTGAACATCTTGTGCGAGTGTGAGTAGGGGCATTTTCGCTATATTCTCTTTCTTTTGTGCCATCAAAGATAGATCGAGTTACGATTGTGTCTTTGCTTGCTTTTGTTTATCTTAGAGGGCCTGCCTTGGGAAAAAAGTACTCACCCAAGGGATGACTCAACCGGTAACACTCTAAAGCCAAGAGTATTTCCAGTTGGGATATAAATGTGGGTTTTGGTTAAACGCCATAATCACGCGGTTGGTCCGACAAGATGGATCCGAAAGGGGACTCTTGCCATATGGGTCAATCTCCAAACGGAAAGTCCTTACTAGAACCTATGTGCTAGAATTTTCCAAAATCCTTAATCTATTTGTTGGTGCAAGAACAGTCATTCCAAGCCACCCCACACTCTTACGGTCTTCTAGAAGAGATGGAAAGCATGCCATGGGAGTTTCATGGGTGTTGATGCTTGGCTGCCCCGATTGATGATAATGAGTCGTGGAGGGGAGCCAGTGGGGTCAAGCATCTAACCATCCGCTAGAGATAAGCTGAAGCAGACTTGTCCAAGTGGGAATCCAACAAATATTGTCTTACACATCCATAGGGCTCGTAATTATTCTTTTTTGAAAACACAGTGTGTATTCGAAAACATTTTGCAAACAAACATTCAACATGATTCTCAAAATTTCAAACCCTCTTGAAGACAAATATCATTGACTCAATCCATATGTTACTGCTTTCCCTGCGGATTCACGTTCGTAGAGGTTCCTAAGCATTGGATTATACCTCAATTTGTCTTCTTGAGTAAACAATAGGAAAACCCTTGCCTTAAGTTCATTGAACTTCCACATAAAATATCTTGTGGGGTTTAAAGAAATTAAGACATTGGACATCTTAGTTTGAAACTTTAATCAAAGAGAGTGTTTTTGGTAAAATAAATCCATTAAGCAAAGCTAAGCAAAATGAACTTTCATGTGTGTTGAAGACTCCAAATCCCAAAAGCACAAATCATTGATTGGAAATCCAAAATGTTCAAATCATTCCTTGGTTACAAAGGTCTTTAGGAAGCATATGCATGCTCTTCAATACCTAGGTCTTGGAAAATACAAAGTGGTCTTTTTTAGGTTCATCTAGGGATCAAAACAAATCAAACCTCTTTCATCCATCTTTCAAAACATCAAAATCCATCTCACAAATCATCTTTTGAAAAACCTTGAAATCATCCTTGAAGTACTAGGCTTTATGACAAAATCAAGCAATCATCCAAACTCATTGAGACCAAGTCCTTGAAAACATTTATCAAAACACCTTTGGCTAGGAATGTGTAAATGTATCCTTTTGCATAGCCTTAGTCAAAGTCATCCAATTCATCTTGTTTAGCTTAGTGTATGTGGATGAATCCTTCTCCATATACTTAGTGAAACAATCATCTTGTTTGGGTAGGTGTGGGTAGATGCATCCTTCTCCTCACACATATCCAAATCATCATCCTTTGAACACAACTATCCTTTAGATCATTATCAAACATCTTAGGGTTCCTTTTGTTCAAAATCCAAAACAAAATCCAAATCAAGATCAAGGACAAAATCTCAAAATCCAAAAATCAAACCAATCAAAAATCCAAAGTCCTAGTATTTCATTCAAGATTTATCAATAGCCAAAAACATCCATAACATCCATCTTTGAACATCACCATCTCATCACCATCACATTTGATCCTAAAAGGCATCCTAAAACTTTCACTTTGAGGCATAAAATAGAGATTAATCCAAGGAATCAAGAGATTCATCTCCCATATTCTCGAAGATTGATCCTTGTTTTATGGTTCTAACGAGATCTCAATACAAGAAGAGTATGGAAGCCCACAAAGAAACTCCCGCTTCAAGTGACCTTAGCCAAACAAACACATAAATGAATCTCATAGAATCAAGCAATCCATTGATCCCCTCATCATCACAAAACCTACAAGAAGAAAATCAAGGGGAGGACCCTACCCTTGGAATGTCTCATGAAGAAATAGCTGAAATGCTCCTAAATCCAGATAATCATCGAATCATCAACATCATGATGAGACTCAACCCTTCGTTATACATGCTTGAATTGGCAAAACAAGGGGCCAAGTTGTCTTCGAATTTTGATGTGAGTACCATAGTGGAGACATCATTTCCATCAATCTCATCCACCCCCATCACACCCATCATCACATCCAACACGATTCCAAATCCACCACCACTACCACCAAAACCAAATGCGGCAAGACAATATGACATTGCGCTAAAAGCTCACCAGGCCTACCAAAAGGCCATCCAACAATATCTAGCCCAGCAACAAGCACGACGAGCTCGACAAATGCAACAATCCTCTCAAGTTGCCCAAGCCTCTCAAGCTACCCAACCAACATGAGCACAAACACAAAAGATGACAACTGTTGAGAACAAAGATCAAGATCACTCCATCATTGAATACCTTGAAGTTGTGTCTATTCCATCCAATGATCAAATGATAATATGTCAAGAGTCACTTCTCAATCATGATCAAAATCCACCAACAATACCCAACAATGATCCAATTCCACAAATGTCAACATCATTTGACCATATGGTTGAAGACCTTAGAAATCTCTCTACCGCAATTGTTGAAAACAATGGTCAAGATCTATCCATCAATAAAGATATTTTTGCTTCATCCAATGAGGCATCGACCAGTGATCATGTTGAAAATGTATCTACATCACCTAATGAGGTAGAGGACATATCTCAAGAATTTATTCTAAAGTATGATCAATGTCTTTCACCAAAGTATAGCAATGGTCCTTTCCAAGACATATTGACATCCTTCAACCTCATGATTGCTGATATTGAAGAAATCTTCAACTCGACACCTAATCCAAGTCCACTCAAAGATCACGAAGATATTGAGCCACTTTCCATGCATAATGAAGATATCCGAGATCCATTTGTAAGCAGTCCATCCTTTGAAATTGTCCCATGTCAAGAACTTGATCCAAAGCATGTCGAAAGCAACTCTGAAATTAATCAAGATCAAGAATTTGTATCTTCAAGATACTACAATGATCTAATGAACACTCTCTTATCCATGCAAGATGATCATATCCATGTAGCACATACTCTTCCATCTACCCATGAGATGCTTTCTATGGATGGGCACATAGATGATCTTCATTTAGAACAAGATTTTGTTACACAAAAAGAGCAGATTCTTAACTCCTACAATCAAATGGATTTGTCAACATCATGATCGAATATGTCCCAAAATTAGATTGAGGAAATCATGAATAAAGATATCAAACATTATCCACTCAAGGAAGAAAATCAGACAAAACAGTATAATCTAGAATTAGCAGAGTAGCAAATGGAAATAATGTCGTCTACAATGATCATTGATCAGAGAATGCATTCTAAACAAGAGCTCTTCAAACAAGCAGAATCAAAGCATGAAGTTGCTACTACCACCATACTGGGGGCAACTATGTCTCAAGCAAATGTCAACATAGGGAGCACGAAAAATCCCTATGGTGAAACCATTGCCAATACTACAACTAGCCACGCCATGAATCTTCATCCACCTATCATCCCATCCATGAATTGGGACCAACGTCAAAAGAAAGATTTGAATCAAAGTACGAAGAAAGTTATCAAAGCAAAAGAAGCTGATAAGCATAATGGACAAATCAAATACAAATGGATACTGAAGAATACAAAGAAATATCATCCCTATCAAACTCCATCAGTCAAAGAAACTATGGGGAAAAATAAAAGAGGGAAAAGTATCCATCAAGAATGTCCGCAAAAGCAAGAGCAAGCTTTTCAAGTGACGTACAAAGTATATCAAGCAGTTGGTCCTAATTCCACGCACACTTTCGTATCCACCCATCATTGCTCATCTTCCCTAGTTTGGAGAGTCAAAGGTTCCAAACTGTCAACCAATCCATCTCTTATCCCTAAACACACTCCATCCACACCTCCATGCATAATATCAAATTCTTACATCAACCGTGTATTGGCAACAACCCTTCATCATAGGGATTCAGAAGGAAATCTATTGCGATGTGTGCACAAAGACAAAGTCAACTCCGGTATCAACAAAGTAGATCAAGAATCCCAAAATTTGCATTCAAGTGCACGTATCTTAGCAAAGCAGCTCCTTCAGGCAGGATATCGATGGCACATTATGACAGGGGCATCTACGTCAACACCACCAGGTGGTTCAGCATGAATCTTTCAAAAAAATACAAAAAAATCAAAAAATATGAAAATCCAAAAAAATCAGAAAAAGGATTGAAAAACAGTAAAGATAAAAATCGTCCTCTAGTGAAAACCACTACGGTGGCGCTTTGGGCAAGACCATGATGAAAACCTGGCAAACAGGCGTCATGTGTGGAATCGAGCATCTACGTGTGCCACTTCAGATGAAATCATCTCATCCCATCCATAATAAATAGAGCATTCCATCCATCTTATCCATAATAAATCCATCCATCCATAAGCCATTTATCCAATCCATCTTTATCCATCTACATCCATCATGCAAGTTATCTTGATCTTGATAAAAATTTTGGGGCACACTTTACGCTTGCTTATGGTAAACATCTTGACATGGTCTATTTTCATGGATCCTATCCTTTCCAGCATTATCTGAGCCCTGAAGCATTATCCAAATGGGTATTCGTTATCCAAACACCTTATCTTATTGCAAGATAATCCTTGGCATACTTTGCGTGCTTACCATATCCATCCATCCATACACTTATCCAAGAATCCACCCATGACACTCCATACATTGCTAGACATTGGGGGCAGATATGTGCATCTTGCTTTGAGAATAAATCTTGGTCTATATCCTCCAGCTTATGTGGCGATCCGAACATTGGAAAACATGAAATCAAATTGGTCCACCACTTGTGAGCGAAAAATCTGAATCACTAGCCCATGGCATATTTTGATGAAAACAGTCCTTATCAAGCTTCATCTTTCATCAAACATCAATCCAAACAATCACTATCAGTCGCATCTAAACGCATCCTTCAACATCACATCAAATCATCCAAACATCTTTTGTTTGAAACCAAGCTTCATCAAACATGATCAATCAAATCCAATCAAAAAATCATCTCGGGATATCCTTGTGTTGCTTAACACTATCCTTGCGTTAATGGAGTGTTATCCTCGACAATGTTATCGTTATCAATCTGATCAATCAGGTCCTTGCGTTATTTGTGTATCCTCAACAATGTTATCATTCTATCATCCATCAACATCTCAATCGATTTATTGTGTTTTTGGCCAACACTATCCTTGCGTTGTTGTGCATCCTCAACCAATGTTGTCAAAAATCAAATCAATCCATCGACCGATCGATCAATGACCTTATCTTGGTTTTAAGCGAAATCATAAGCCAGAACCGATACCATCCGCACATGTCCATATCCACAATAGTCAAGGTGATGAAGAATCCAAAACATCCAAAACATCAAAATCCAAAGAACACATCAAATCATGCCGAAATCAAAACACATCAAATCATGCAAAATCCAAAACATCGATCATATCAAAGATCAAAACAAGTCAAGAAACATAAGAACATCAAAACGTTAGGATCAAACTATGTAAGATCCACCGAGGCTTAAGAAGCATGGAGGCCAAAGGGCTCATCTTTGATCGGCCCGAGGACAATCCAAAATCCAAAACGTTCAAAACATCAAGAAATCAAAACAGCCTTAAAGAAAAGAGCATTTTCAAAATGTCAAAAGGCATCCAAATGTTGAAAATCCATCCGTAGCCTCATCTGCGGCTGCACCCTCAATAATCAATCATCCATAATAGGCGATGGAATCCTGCCTTCGTCGGCAGCAGCACAAATGAAACAGTCACAATGATTGGATCGTAAAATCAAAAGCAAACAAAGCCTAAAAACAAAATCTAGAGCTCTTGATGTTCGCCAAACATGTCAGTCAACCTTATATCAATAGCCTATCAATCAACTTATCAAACCGTCATATTCCTCCACAATGTATGTCCTAGGATATATAAGTTTAAGAATAGTAGGCATCATTTTGGATATCGCTTTGGATTCTTATCCTATCAAAACGTATCCCTTTGGCTGAAGGTATGAAGAACATTGACTTGTTTGTGTACTTGATCTTTTCTTTTGATTTATCTTATTGCGCTCATTCCAAGGACCTCTCGATGATATCCAAGCGAAGGATTTAGAGAGATAGGAATGGGGCAACGATCATTATCTTTTGTCTGCTGTGCTTGTTGGACGCTCTTGTAAAATAACTTGGTGAATACTTGCTTTGTTAGGTACGCCCTAGCAAGGTTTTCGTATGTCAAGTGTGAACAAGAATACTCCTATCTGCTTGTTGAGTCAAAGTCCATCACACTAAGTACAACACCATCTTGGTCCTTCATACCTTGATGCATCATGCTTAGGTGTGCTATCAAACATAAAGTAAGTGACCCTTTGAAAATCCCAATCCTTGATAAGCGAATCATCATCATCAGCATTTATCTATCATCATCATCATCTCTAATAAAGTCTTGACCAATCATGGACTTGTGGGATCCTCTTGTCATCATCTCATTTCCGTGCTAACATCATCATTGCCAATGCATCCATCATGCATCCATCTTGCATCTACAAGAGCCGTCGACATACCACATATGTTCATATCATACAAAATAGGAAACATCCAGTAAATTTCATTGCATAATCATCATCATAATATAGATCACGATTAGTCTAAGCATGCATAAATCATCCATTGCATATCACAACATATCACATCATCAATCTCATCCATCTCATATCATATCATCATTTTAAGTTGTTTTAGGATAATATAGATGCATTATTCTAAGCATCTTAAAATCATCTCATTGCATCATCATCCATAACCATCCATTTTGAACCTCTTTATCACGAGATGGGCCTCAAATCCGAATCTTGCTCAATCTATTGAGGGCAATGTACCAGATTATTACTTCTTTCGGTAGGGGCATCCGAGAAAAATCAAATTTTTTGATTTTGATGCGGCGGAGGTTATTCTTTGAACCAACACAACAAGTACATTGCTTCAAAGAGGGGCAAAATGTAGACACGTCAAATTTGCATTATGCATATTCATCCGCTCAATAAATAAATCAAATGCATCACATCCATTCATCAGGTAAATCAGGTCAATCCAAAGGTTTAATCAAATAATATCATTTCATGTCTCATAAATCATTTTAACCTTCATCTTGCATCATCCATTTAATTAAATAAATCAGGACTTTATTTAATTCAAATCCAAATCATACTTCATCCTTTTCTGAATTAAATAAATCAAGTATTTAAGTCTTAAAATCATCTAATCAACATTAAATCAGCATAATCATCATCTATTTAATCTAACCCTGATTAAATACTCACCCACTTGCATTCTCTAGATTTGGCCACTTGCACATGAAACTGCAATTAATTGATTTATCAAAATCTTTATTTTCAACTTGGCATAAAGGAAGAATATTCTCCAAGTTTGAATTTCCCCCCAAGTGGACATGTACACCCAACAGAGCATTTATGAGGCCTTACATGTCTCTTACATCTCCCCTTCCAAAGGTCAAACTCAGCATTCATTGCCAATTTGAATTCAAATTTTCCCTCTCATGGGCACTCTTCCCAAATCTTACATGCATCAACTGTCGATCCTTGACAAGTGTCCTCCTATCATTGGAAAAATCTTTAGTCCCACATTGGTCTCTCTTCAACACTTAGCATTTTGAAAATCTATAAAATAGAGGCTTCATCTCTTATCAAACCCTTCACAGCATTGCAATTTTATGCAAGGTTGCTCTCTTCATTTGAGATTTGATCTTGTCCATTTCACTCCATCATCTCCATTTGCATTTTATCATCTTGAGCTTTGATCAAGGATTGGGAAAGGGTCACTAGCACATGTGACACCAATCCAACTATGGAATAGGTAACTTGGTTTTGTTTTCATAATGCTTTAGTCTTTCTAGTATCATTTGTTGCATTTGGAAGCATTCACAAGGTATTTTATAGAGGCATTTTAATAGAGTTTGCATAACACTAACCCATGCTTGAAGTTTAGTTGTTTGCAGATTTTAAAAGGATGCTTACAAATTAAATATTCCTTTCTTTTAAATAAATTCCTCTAATATCCATTTACAATTAAATATTCTAAAATATTTAATTAAATTCTTCTAATATCCATTCATAATTAAATATCTCAAAATATTTAAATTAATTCTTCTAAAGTCACATTACAATTAAATATTCCAAAATATTTAATTAAATCATCCATAGTGCTAAAATCAAAAATCAAACTCGATAAATGAAATTAAATAAATTTATTTATTTAATAAATTTGGGGATTATCTTCAACAACCGTGAAACAAATTGCCAAAACAGAAAATTAAATTTCTCTATTTCTGTGCGAGCTTGTTCCTGTGGGTAGAAGACAGGCTTCCATTCTTCTCTCCAACCTCCCAAACTCTTCCATCTCTCACCATTCAAATCTACGAGACAATCTCACAGTCATTGATTCTTGCCAGCCAAGATTGTGCCTGCAAAAAGCTATAAATAAGATTGTCGGGTCTTTGAAATGATATAGAAGCTTTCAACAGATAAACTATAGCCAAATTGCAATAGCATAGCCTTTTAGCATTTACAGTATTCTCATTTCATAGCATAGCATAGTAGTAGTTCATATCATGGCATATCTATTTCATATCATAGTATTTTCAATTTACAGCCTCTGTGCATAATCCACAGCCCTTGTGCCTATCCGTCAGCATTCTTACCTCCACCAGCATATAGGATAGAGAACTTCCTTTGCATACTCATTCTGCAGATAGCCATTTGGAGAAGCCAAGCTTACACAATCTGAGAGCAGCAGCTTCAAACAAATCTCTGGAGATAGAGAAAGATGGAACACTTCTGAAGAATTCCTGTTTATATTTTAATTTTATTTCAATTTCTTCAGTTTAAAGTTCTATCATTTGTGTGTTATTTATTTCAATTTGATTAACATATTAACATATACATAGTTGGCATCATACTCCTATAGCATTTCTCAAGTGGCCACCACCATCCACACAACATCCATGTCATTTTCGTACAGCTAACGTCACCATCCATGTAGATAAGGTCCCACCAAGACACGTGTCCACCACTTGTGCAATTTTGTAGCATCAAAAGGGAATCTACAATATTCTCAACAAGTCTCCCAAAAAAGACTTAAATATTAACTCCCAACACTCAATGTATCATTCCAATATGGGGTCCACATGTTGTCATCACATCTCCACGTCATTTCCATGTCACGGCTTCATAATCCACAACAAGGATGTGCATTGTCATTTACTCAATCTCATCAAGCCACATGTCAGCATCGTCATTATGGCTGGGTGCCACATGGAGTGCTTCATTACTCCTTATTGCTCCATTGCTTAGTCATTAGAAATCTTAACATAAGAACCTCTTTGTCAAAGGTTGTGAAATTTTAAAAATCTACGACATAGCGATAACAAAGAGAGCCTTCTTCCTTATCACTCCATTAGCTAAGTCACCAAGTCGGAAGGTTACGAAACTCTAGAACCCTATGACATAGGTTAGAAAATCTTGGAATCTCGTGATTTAAGAAATATTATGGTTGTTGAATATTTGTCAAGCTGGTAAACATAGCACAAAGGGGTCAGTCATACCCATGACTTCAAAGACATAAGTTGTAACTTATGTGACCTGCAACAACTGATACATAGTCAATAACAAAATATATTATGTTGTTCATGATGCCTTGACTGTGAACACATTAGGGTTTTTTGTAAACCCTAATATCACTCAAAAATAGAATTAATTCATTTTTGGGAATGTTCATCACTTTCTCGACGTACAAAGCACATGACTGGAATGCTCTCGAAAAGCCCATCACAAATCTTCCACTCAATTTTCCATCAGGATGACTGCTCTCTCATCCATCTTCTGTCATCATGCCAACACACTCCTTTGCCTAATTTTCCCTTTTGAAATTAATGACAACTATATGCACTTTAGCAAAAAAGATATGCATTTCTCCTCTAATCCCCTTCTGACATCAATGACAACATATTCCAACAATCTCCCCCTTTTTCATTGATGGCAAAACTTAAATGCTCAATTATACCAATTAATCAATTCAACACTTGTACCTGTATCATTATTTACTTTCTCCTTCTATTGTTGCTTTCTCCAATGATCCTCTTTGAGAATTTGCATGAATTTCTCCCTCTTTCTCAGATACTTGAGCATTTTCATACTTTCTCCCCCTTCTACATTAATGGAAAAGGGATCACTCCTCCTGAAAGCATTCTCCTTCTTTGACATTCCTTCTCCTTTTCTCATCCTTACAGTTACTTTGAGCATTGCTCAATTCTTCTTCCCTATGCTCAAATATTTATCTCTAGTCACCATACTATTGCAACCTTCACTTCTTCTTAGCATGGAAAAGGGACTTAGCTCCCCCTTTGACTGATACCAATTGAAATCAATTTTTTTTTCTCTTGTACTAATTACTGCATTTGACCTTTTTACTACAATGGCAATACCAAATTCTTCAACTACTCTATACCAATAAAAAATATTTGATTCTAGTTGAAATGCCATTACATACTCAGTGTGAATCAGGTTTGATATCAATTATAGATATTCTAATTCATACTCTATGCCAATTGAATCATATACTTGACACCTATTGATGATATCATGTCCTGATACCAATTATCATTCTAATACCAATTGTGAATGTGTTCACTTTATGCTATGTACAAATTGATATCCTGGACCGAACTATATCAAGTATAACATTGATTTGATACCTATAATAGCTCCCCCTTAGAGCTTGTGCCGTACTCTTTTGCTGGTCTACTCACACATTTTCTTTATTCCAAGTTCTGCATTTTATTTGTACCAACTAAACTAATCATACAATTGATTTTCTAACTAAAGCAACTCCCCTTAAGATCATGCAACATTTTCTTCTCAGAAAACTTGACCATTTGCTTCCTTTTGGGCTCTGTACCAACTAGACTATTTTGAACAAATCTATAATGGTCTGATATAGGTATGTGCAGGATCATGATGGACCAAACAGGCCCTTAAGTGGCAATGAAAATTTAGAAAAATTAGAGTTAGGAAAATTGACTTAAAATTTTGAATAAGTTATCTATATTATTTCAAAAACATGTAATAATAGAATCTGTGGGAAATTGAATGTAGTTTCTAAACTACTAGGTTTATTTTTTTTAAACAAAATCTATTTGGTGAAAATTTGAAATTTCAATGCAGTATTACTTAAATTTTAGGAAAAAA
>VDFB02036924.1:73128-87752 GCA_007258455.2 Sequoia sempervirens | reverse complement strand
TATGCAAGGTTACTCTCTTCATTTGAGATTTGATCTTGTCCATTTCACTCCATCATCTCCATTTGCATTTTATCATCTTGAGCTTTGATCAAGGATTGGGAAAGGGTCACTAGCACATGTGACACCAATCCAACTATGGAAAAGGTAACTTGGTTTTGTTTTCATAATGCTTTAGTCTTTCTAGTATCATTTGTTGCATTTGGAAGCATTCACAAGGTATTTTATAGAGGCATTTTAATAGAGTTTTCATAACACTAACCCATGCTTGAAGTTTAGTTATTTGCAGATTTTAAAAGGATGCTTACATTTGGCGCTAGAGGGAGGGCCGTTGCATTTTCTATTCAACGTGGATGGCAGGATTCGAACCTGCAAGGGCAGAGCCCACATGATTTCTAATCATGCCCAATAACCATTCTGGCACATCCACTTTTAGTTTGTTTGCTTGGTGTTTATAAAACAGTCCATAGACTAAGTTATGTTATTTACATTAGATATTCAAAACTGCTTTTGTGATGATGGAATCATTTAAGTGTTGTCTCTTTCAAAGTTACACCTGCTAATTTGTGGTAGATCAAAAGTTCTGTAAAAAGACGTTCATTCACCTCATTTATTAATGCCTGCCTCTAGATTTGCCTCCACTTCGCTGCCAGCACGAAAATGATTGCAGGTCCATCGCATGCTCAGGCATTGGGTTCTTGTTGTATTCTGTGAAGTGGTGTTTTCGTTTACAATTTTTTTTACAGAAAAGGATATTGAATATTAGTGGCAGAGGAGTTGACTTTCAATGGATTCGTATCCAGGGGGATGTGAAGAGCTGGCTAGCTTTTCAGCTAAAACAGAAATATTGTTTTCTAACAAATATTTGAGCCTTTCTTTTGAATCTTTGCTTCCGCGTGTTTTTACTAAGTGATGTGATATAAAAAATATTGATCTTCAAAGTGCACATCCTGTAACCTACACTCCTGGAAAGTCACGTGTTTTCTTTTACTGGCACATTCTGTCAAGTAAATCTCGCGCCCTCTCATGCTCCCATTCTGCCAGGTAGTTTTTGTGGTGGGAAAAGACTGCGGGTATCTCATCCGCCCTGCACATGATTATGTTGTTTACCATACGCAAAATAAATCTATCTGTTTGATTTTTATACTAATCATTGTTTTTCAAGTCATTGCTGGAGATGTAAGACGCTCTTATAAGGGTTGTATGACTTGATCTACCTCTGCCTTGGAACGCACAGACTTGGGAAGATCTGGAGATAGAAAAGCCTAAGTCAATATTTCTAAAATTTTAAAATCATTGCAAGCATTCATTGACCATACTAGACTCATAAATAAAATATTGTAGTATACTAACTCAATCTGGTGCACAAAATTTGCAGATCAAAGCTGCAGCAAAAGAAGTGGGAGCTCTAGTACCCATGATCTGAAAGCTCGTGAAGAAGTAGCGCACATCAACAGCATCAAACTTCATTCTAGAAAATAGGATTTTAGAGGAGAGTAAAGAAGTACCATGAGAAAAGGGACGTTCAGCTATTATGTACGCAGGGATAAGTGAAGATAAGATCCGCGCCACCATCTGGAGAGAACAGTCAAGCCTTACTTAAAAGCTGTTAACACCACTGTCCCGATCACAATTAATATCCTTGCAGAAAGTGGATCACAATGAATGTCGCTGGGTTGATGCTGGAACGGCTGAGGGATTTGTCTTTTACCTACCAAATGCATTTTGTTGAAAACAATCTTAGCGCTCTTCTTTCTCAGTTTAAAATGAACATTTATGTCTTAAATCAATCGGTCCTACACCTGCCATCTGCATTTGCTTAAAAGTCATAGAATCATTGACTGTTGTTATTGAATGCGCATGTGCTTGGTTATTTTCATTTGTGATTTTGATTAACTTAGCAACTAATCCATGGTGCAGCTGTTCTCAACAACCAAGACTTTATCACTAATAGCTGTCTTGCAGATCTTTTTATGGATTTTTGATTACATCAATGCCATTATGAGCATGGCTATTTCTTACACCTGCTCGTACCATTTACGTCTCTTGTTTTCTTGATTTATGTCGCTACATGTTAAGTGGATGAGGTTCAATCGAAGCAGGCCTTTTGTAGGTCAGTCAACAATGGTTTCATGTCATATTGCAATTACTATCAAATGTGGCTGAAAGTATCTCTCTGTCGTGAGGGGTGCGTAAGAGCTTCTTACTTGAGTTAAGAAAAGTTATCATGGCTGGGAGAACGCTGGTCAAAGTTCCTTGGGCCCACTTTTACACTTGCCACTTATATTAGTTTGAAATTTCCTCATATGGCATTTATGATGTAGCTTTACATTTACCAAATGCAGTTGCTTGAACGTTTTTTGATATTTATTTGATGCCTTTCATTGGTCCTTCTTGTCATTGCTCGTTATCCATTGGAATTCTAAAAGTGACTTTTGGCTCGATTTACATTATTGTTTATTGGCGTGATTCAATAAGAGTTTTTGAAAACAATTTTATGTTTTTTAGTCATTGGATCATGCACTTGGATCAAAAGGAAAATCTTTTTTTTTGGTTGACCAATCAATTATGTCATAGATAAGAAGGGAGGTACAAATTGAAATAATTTTGACATTGGTGTTGTCAAATTATTATATTTCCATTTCTTTCTTTAATGATTGATAAGTCTTATATATGTTTTTATCCATTTGCAAAATACATGCTTAACTTTTATTTGTGATGTTTGTAGGAAAAGGTACAAACTAACAACAAAGGTACAAACAAAGGAAAAGCGAAGGAGGAGGCTATCAAATGAAAATGAAAGGAGGGATGATTTTTTTTATTTTTTTTTTGAAAACACAATGTGTTTTTTAACACTTTAAGTGTTGATCAACACTATTTCACGAACTTGTTTATCTTTTCATTTTAGAACACTAATTTTCATTTGGGTCTAAAACGAACAATTTGATTTTCATTGCAAAGGACTTAAAACGAATCTTAGGACAAACTTACTAGAGTTCGTTTTGGGTTAAAAATTGAACAAGCAATCTTCATATTTCATTTGGTGCTTAAAACGAACTCACAATTTCTTTGAAGGTTATAAAATGAACAAGTGTTTGAATTGTGTGATGTTGTCTTTTGAGTGCGTATCCTCTCCCCTTGCGCTTCGTGCGATCTAGGGTGCAAGAGAAACATTCAAAATACATTTTATTGCTTTAAAACACTTCAATTTGGGCTTAAAAATTGAACATCTTGTGCGAGTGTGAGTAGGGGCATTTTCGCGTACATTCTCTTTCTTTGTGCCATCAAAGATCGATCGAGTTGTTGTGTCTTTGCTTGCTTTTATTTATCTTAAAGAGGGCGCAGGAGAAAAGCTCACCAGCGGCCGCTGACTCAACCCGGTAACACCTCTAAAGCCAAGGTTTCAGTAGGGATATAAATGTGGGTTTTGGTTAAGCATGCATAATCAGCGGTTGGCTCTCAGGCAAGATGGATAAGAGGACTCTTGCCATATGGGTCAATCTCCTGAGCGAAGTCCTTACTAGAACATGTGCTAGAATTTTCCAAAATCCTTAATCTGTTGTTGGTGCAAAACGTTGATCATTAAAACCCACCCCACTCACGGTCTTCTAGTAGAGATGGAAAGCACGCCATGGGAGTTTCATAGGTGTTGATGCTTGGCTGCCCCGATTGACGTTAATGAGCCGTGGAGGGGAGCCAGTGGGGTCAAGCATCTAACCATCAGCTAGAGATAAGTGTAGCTGGACTTGTCCAAGTGGGAATCCAACAAATATTGTCTTTCACATCCATAGGGCTGCGTGGTATTCTTTTTTGAAAACCACGGTGTATTGAAAACATTTGCAATGAAACATTTCAGCTTTTGATTCTCAAAATTTCAAACCCATCTTGAAGACAAATATATCATTGACTCAATCCATATGTTACTTCTTTCCCTGCGGATTCACGTTCGTAGAGGTTCCTAAGCATTGGATTATACCTCAATTTGTCTTCTTGAGTAAACAATAGGAAAACCCTTGCCTTAAGTTCATTGAATTTCCACATAAAATCTTGTGGGGTTTAAAGAAATTAAGACATTGGACATCTGAGTTTGAAGCTTTAGTAAAGTGTTTTGAGTAAAATAAATCCATTAAAAGAAAGCTAAGAAAAATGAACTTTCATGTGTGTTGAAGACTCCAAATCCCAAAAACACAAATCATTGATTGGAAATCCAAAATGTTCAAATCATTCCTTGGTTACAAAGGTCTTTAGGAAGCATATGCATGCTCTTCAATACCTAGGTCTTGGAAAATACAAAGTGGTCTTTTTAGGTTCATCTAGGGATCAAAACAAATCAAACCCCTTTCATCCATCTTTCAAAACATCAAAATCCATCTCACAAATCATCTTTTGAAAAACCTTGAAATCATCCTTGAAGTACTAGGCTTTATGACAAAATCAAGCAATCATCCAAACTCATTGAGACCAAGTCCTTGAAAACATTTATCAAAACACCTTTGGCTAGGAATGTGTAAATGTATCCTTTTGCATAGCCTTAGTCAAAGTCATCCAATTCATCTTGTTTAGCTTAGTGTATGTGGATGAATCCTTCTCCATATACTTAGTGAAACAATCATCTTGTTTGGGTAGGTGTGGGTAGATGCATCCTTCTCCTCACACATATCCAAATCATCATCCTTTGAACACAACTATCCTTTAGATCATTATCAAACATCTTAGGGTTCCTTTTGTTCAAAATCCAAAACTAAATCCAAATCAAGATCAAGGACAAAATATCAAAATCCAAAAAATCAAACCAATCAAAAATCCAAAGTCCTAGCATTTCATTCAAGATTTATCAAAAGTCAAAACATCCATAACATCCATCTTTGAACATCACCATCATATCATCATCACGTTTGATCCTAAAAGGCATCCTAAAAACTTTCACTTTGGGACATAAAATAGAGATTAATCCAAGGAATCAAGAGATTCATCTCCCATATTCTAGAAGATTGATCCCTGTTTTATGGTTCTAACTAGATCTCAATACAAGAAGAGTATGGAAGCCCACAAAGAAACTCCCGCTTCAAGTGACCTTAGCCAAACAAATGCAGAAATGAATCTCACAGAATCAAGCAATCCATTGATCCCCTCATCATCACAAAACCTACAAGAAGAAAATCAAGGGGAGGACCCTACCCTTGGAATGTCTCATGAAGAAATAGCTGAAATGCTCCTAAATCCGGATAATCATCGAATCATCAACATCATGATGAGACTCAACCCTTCGTTATACATGCTTGAATTGGCAAAACAAGGGGCCAAGTTGCCTTCGGATTTTGATGTGAGTACCATAGTGGAGACATCATTTCCATCAATCTCATCTACCCCCATCACACCCATCATCACATCCAACATGATTCCAAATCCGCCACCACTACCACCAAAACCAAATGCGGCAAGACAATATGACATTGCGCTAAAAGCTCACCAGGCCTACCAAAAGGCCATCCAACAATATCTAGCCAAGCAACAAGCACGACGAGCTCGACAAATGCAACAATCCTCTCAAGCTGCCCAAGCCTCTCCAGCTACCCAACCAACACGAGCACAAACACAAAAGATGACAACTATTGAGAACAAAGATCAAGATCACTCCATCATTGAATACCTTGAAGTTGTGTCTATTCCATCCAATGATCAAATGAAAATATGTCAAAAGTCACTTCTCAATCATGATCAAAATCCACCAACAATACCCAACAATGATCCAATTCCACAAATGTCAACATCATTTGACCATATGGTTGAAGACCTTAGAAATCTCTCTACCGCAATTGTTGAAAACAATGGTCAAGATCTATCCATCAATAAAGATATTTTTGCTTCATCCAATGAGGCATCGACCAGTGATCATGTTGAAAATGTATCTACATCACCTAATGAGGTAGAGGACATATCTCAAGAATTTATTCTAAAGTATGATCAATGTCTTTCACCAAAGTATAGCAATGGTCCTTTCCAAGACATATTGACATCCTTCAACCTCATGATTGCTGATATTGAAGAAATCTTCAACTCGACACCTAATCCAAGTCCACTCAAAGATCACGAAGATATTGAGCCACTTTCCATGCATAATGAAGATATCCGAGATCCATTTGTAAGCAGTCCATCCTTTGAAATTGTCCCATGTCAAGAACTTGATCCAAAGCATGTCGAAAGCAACTCTGAAATTAATCAAGATCAAGAATTTGTATCTTCAAGATACTACAATGATCTAATGAACACTCTCTTATCCATGCAAGATGATCATATCCATGTAGCACATACTCTTCCATCTACCCATGAGATGCTTTCTATGGATGGGCACATAGATGATCTTCATTTAGAACAAGATTTTGTTACACAAAAAGAGCAGATTCTTAACTCCTACAATCAAATGGATTTGTCAACATCATGATCGAATATGTCCCAAAATTAGATTGAGGAAATCATGAATAAAGATATCAAACATTATCCACTCAAGGAAGAAAATCAGACAAAACAGTATAATCTAGAATTAGCAGAGTAGCAAATGGAAATAATGTCGTCTACAATGATCATTGATCAGAGAATGCATTCTAAACAAGAGCTCTTCAAACAAGCAGAATCAAAGCATGAAGTTGCTACTACCACCATACTGGGGGCAACTATGTCTCAAGCAAATGTCAACATAGGGAGCACGAAAAATCCCTATGGTGAAACCATTGCCAATACTACAGCAACTACATACAGATCTTCATCCACCCTATCATCCCATCCATGAATTGGGACCAACGTCAAAGAAAAGATTTGGTCGTCTTGAAGAAAGTTATCAAAGCAAAAGAAGGTACGACTAAGCGGATGATCAAAATTCACAAAATGGATCTTGAAGGAGAATACAAAGAAAGACCATCCCTATCAAACTCAATCAGTCAAAGAAACTGTGGGGCAAAATCAAAAAGGGAAAAGTATCCATCAAGGATGTCCACAAAAGAAAAAGCAAGCTTTTCAAGTGACGTACAAAGTATATGTGATTGGTCCTAATTCCACTTACCATTATCCACCATCATTTGCTCATGCTACGTTTGGAGAGTCAAAGGTTCTAAACTATCAACCAATCCATCTCCTATTCCTAAACATGCAACACCATACACGCCTCCACGCATGATATCCAATTCTCACATTGACCATGTATTGGCAGCAACCCTTCATCATAAGGATTCAGAAGGCACTCTATCGCGATGTGCACAAAGACAAAAGTCTTTGATCAACTAAAGTGATCAAAGATCCCCAAAATTTGCATTTCAAGTGCCGCGTATCTTATAAAGCAGCTCCTTGAGGCGGGGATACTCGGTAGCACATTATAGCGAGGGGGCATCGTCCAGAAAAGCACACCACCCAGGTGGATTTGGAAGCATGAATCTTTCAAAAAAATACAAAAAAATCAAAAAATATGAAAATCCAAAAAAATCAGAAAAAGGATTGAAAAACAGTAAAGATAAAAATCGTCCTCTAGTGAAAACCACTACGGTGGCGCTTTGGGCAAGACCATGATGAAAACCTGGCAAACAGGCGTCATGTGTGGAATCGAGCATCTACGTGTGCCACTTCAGATGAAATCATCTCATCCCATCCATAATAAATAGAGCATTCCATCCATCTTATCCATAATAAATCCATCCATCCATAAGCCATTTATCCAATCCATCTTTATCCATCTACATCCATCATGCAAGTTATCTTGATCTTGATAAAAATTTTGGGGCACACTTTACGCTTGCTTATGGTAAACATCTTGACATGGTCTATTTTCATGGATCCTATCCTTTCCAGCATTATCTGAGCCCTGAAGCATTATCCAAATGGGTATTCGTTATCCAAACACCTTATCTTATTGCAAGATAATCCTTGGCATACTTTGCGTGCTTACCATATCCATCCATCCATACACTTATCCAAGAATCCACCCATGACACTCCATACATTGCTAGACATTGGGGGCAGATATGTGCATCTTGCTTTGAGAATAAATCTTGGTCTATATCCTCCAGCTTATGTGGCGATCCGAACATTGGAAAACATGAAATCAAATTGGTCCACCACTTGTGAGCGAAAAATCTGAATCACTAGCCCATGGCATATTTTGATGAAAACAGTCCTTATCAAGCTTCATCTTTCATCAAACATCAATCCAAACAATCACTATCAGTCGCATCTAAACGCATCCTTCAACATCACATCAAATCATCCAAACATCTTTTGTTTGAAACCAAGCTTCATCAAACATGATCAATCAAATCCAATCAAAAAATCATCTCGGGATATCCTTGTGTTGCTTAACACTATCCTTGCATTGTCGTGTATCCTCGACAATGTTATCATTATCAATCCTGATCAATCCAGTCCTTGCATTGTTGTGTATCCTCAACAATGTTATCATTATCAATCCCATCAACATCTCAATCATTGTGTTGCTTAACACTATCCTTGCATTGTTGTGCATCCTCAACAATGTTGTCATCATCAATCCATCGACCCGATCGATCAACCTTATCTTGGTTTTTAACAAAAATCATAAACAGAGCACTGATACCATCACACATGTCCATATCCTAATAGTCAAAATTGTGCGAAAAATCCAAAAGCTTCCAAAACATCCAAAATCCAAAACACATCGTCGGCGCAGAAAGAAATCAAAACACATCAAATCATGCAAAAATCAAAAACATCCAAATCATATCCAGAAAATCCAAAAACAAGTCAAAACATAAAACATCAAAACATTGGAATCCAAACTATGCGTGATATACTGAGCTTAGAAACATAGGCAAAAGGCTCATCTTTGTCGACCCCAGAGACATCAAGGAATAAAAACATTCAAAAAAACATCAAAATCCAAAACAGCCTTAAAACATTTTCAAAATGTAAAAGAAACATCAAATATTTGAGCACATCCTCTACATCTAGCTTGCACCCTCAATAATCAATCATCCATAATAAAGGCGTTAATTACACCTTCATCCTTTAGCCTTTAAATACAAACAATCACAAAAATTAGCGAAAGCAGACATCAAACGCAAAATCAAAAGCAAACTACAAACCTTTAAATGCAAAATGAAACTCTTGATCATTCGCAAACATGTCAATCAACTTTATATCAATAGCCTATCGATCAACTTATCAACCCATCATCATCCTATACAATGCATGTCCTAGGATATATCGTTCCGACAATGGACATCATTTTGGATATCACCTTGGATTCTTATCCTATCAAAACAAATCCCTTTGGCTAGAGGTATGAAGAACATTGGCTTGTTTGCGTACTTGATCTTTTCTTTTGATTTATCTTATTGCGCTCATTCCAAGGACCTCTCGATGATATCCGAGCGAAGGATTTAGAGAGATAGGAATGGGGCAACGATCACATCATTCTTTTTATGCGTAGCGGTTGTTTAGCGTAATAACTGGCGAAGATCGCGCTTTTATTACGGTATGCCTAGCAAGGTTTGCCATGTCAGAGTGTTAAGGGCTCCTATCTATTATTTATTAGAGTCAAAGTCTACATCACTGAAATTACAGGCCATCGGTCCTTCATGCCTTGATGCATGCGTGCTTAGGTGTTATCAAACATAAAGTAAGTGACCCTTTGAAATCCAATCCTTGATAAGCAAAATCATCATCATCAACATTTTATCTATCATCATCATCATCTCTAATAAAGTCTTGATAATCGCGGGTAGTGGGATCACTCTTATTGTCATATTTGATTTTGCGTAACATCGTCGTCATGCATTACATCATGCATCCATCCGCCACGCATCTACAAACCCGTCGACATACCCTTATCATTCCTGTATCCATACAAAATAGGAAACATCAAATGAAACGCCATTTGCATAATCATGCATCATAATATAGATGCGTTAGTCTAAGCATAAATCATCCATTGCATAACAACATATCACATCGTAATCTCATCCATCTCATATCATATGTCATTTAAGTTGTTTAGGATAATATAGATCACATTTATTCTAAGCATCTTAAAATCATCTCATTGCATCATCATCCATAACCATCCATTTTGAACCTCTTTATCGCAGCGAAGAGATGGAAGCCCTCAAATCCCCACGAATCTTTTTTTAGCTCAATCTATTGAGGGGCAATGTACGATTATTGCCTTTCATTTTGGGGGCATCCGAGAAAAATCAGAATTTTTGATTTTTGATCTAGGCAGGTTTATTCTTTGAACCAACACAACAAGTACATTGCTTCAAGGGGCCAAAATGTAGACACGTCAAATTTTCATTATGCATATTCATCCGCTCAATAAATAAATCAAATGCATCACATACATTCATCAGGTAAATCAGGTCAATCCAAAGGTTTAATCAAATAATATCATTTCATCTCTCATAAATCTTTTTAACCTTCATCTTGCATCATCCATTTAATTAAATAAATCAGGACTTTATTTAATTCAAATCCAAATCATACTTCATCCTTTTCTGAATTAAATAAATCAAGTATTTAAGTCTTAAAAGTCAAAATCATCTAATCAGCATTAAATCAGCATAATCATCATCTATTTAATCTAACCCTGATTAAATACTCACCCACTTGCATTCTCTAGATTTGGCCACTTGCACATGAAATTGCATTTAATTGATTTATCAAAATCTTTATTTTTAACTTGGCATAAAGGGAGAATATTCTCCAAGTTTGAATCTCCCCCCAAGTGGACATGTACACCCAACAGAGCATTTATGAGGCCTTACATGTCTCTTACATGTCCCCTCCCAAAGGTCAAACTCAGCATTCATTGCCAATTTGAATTCAAATTTTCCCTCTCATGGGAACTCTTCCTAAATCTTGCACATGCATCAACCAATCATCACTTGACAAGTGTCCTCCTATCATTGGCTTGATCTTTGTCCCACATTGGTCCATTTTCAACACTTAGCATTTTGAAAATCTATAAAATAGAGGCTTCATCTCTTATCAAACCCTACACAACCTTCACAATTTTATGCAAGGTTACTCTCTTCATTTGAGATTTGATCTTGTCCATTTCACTCCATCATCTCCATTTGCATTTTATCATCTTGAGCTTTGATCAAGGATTGGGAAAGGGTCACTAGCACATGTGACACCAATCCAACTATGGAATAGGTAACTTGGTTTTGTTTTCATAATGCTTTAGTCTTTCTAGTATCATTTGTTGCATTTGGAAGCATTCACAAGGTATTTTATAGAGGCATTTTAATAGAGTTTGCATAACACTAACCCATGCTTGAAGTTTAGTTGTTTGCAGATTTTAAAAGGATGCTTACAAATTAAATATTCCTTTCTTTTAAATAAATTCCTCTAATATCCATTTACAATTAAATATTCTAAAATATTTAATTAAATTCTTCTAATATCCATTCATAATTAAATATCTCAAAATATTTAAATTAATTCTTCTAAAGTCACATTACAATTAAATATTCCAAAATATTTAATTAAATCATCCATAGTGCTAAAATCAAAAATCAAACTCGATAAATGAAATTAAATAAATTTATTTATTTAATAAATTTGGGGATTATCTTCAACAACCGTGAAACAAATTGCCAAAACAGAAAATTAAATTTCTCTATTTCTGTGCGAGCTTGTTCCTGTGGGTAGAAGACAGGCTTCCATTCTTCTCTCCAACCTCCCAAACTCTTCCATCTCTCACCATTCAAATCTACGAGACAATCTCACAGTCATTGATTCTTGCCAGCCAAGATTGTGCCTGCAAAAAGCTATAAATAAGATTGTCGGGTCTTTGAAATGATATAGAAGCTTTCAACAGATAAACTATAGCCAAATTGCAATAGCATAGCCTTTTAGCATTTACAGTATTCTCATTTCATAGCATAGCATAGTAGTAGTTCATATCATGGCATATCTATTTCATATCATAGTATTTTCAATTTACAGCCTCTGTGCATAATCCACAGCCCTTGTGCCTATCCGTCAGCATTCTTACCTCCACCAGCATATAGGATAGAGAACTTCCTTTGCATACTCATTCTGCAGATAGCCATTTGGAGAAGCCAAGCTTACACAATCTGAGAGCAGCAGCTTCAAACAAATCTCTGGAGATAGAGAAAGATGGAACACTTCTGAAGAATTCCTGTTTATATTTTAATTTTATTTCAATTTCTTCAGTTTAAAGTTCTATCATTTGTGTGTTATTTATTTCAATTTGATTAACATATTAACATATACATAGTTGGCATCATACTCCTATAGCATTTCTCAAGTGGCCACCACCATCCACACAACATCCATGTCATTTTCGTACAGCTAACGTCACCATCCATGTAGATAAGGTCCCACCAAGACACGTGTCCACCACTTGTGCAATTTTGTAGCATCAAAAGGGAATCTACAATATTCTCAACAAGTCTCCCAAAAAAGACTTAAATATTAACTCCCAACACTCAATGTATCATTCCAATATGGGGTCCACATGTTGTCATCACATCTCCACGTCATTTCCATGTCACGGCTTCATAATCCACAACAAGGATGTGCATTGTCATTTACTCAATCTCATCAAGCCACATGTCAGCATCGTCATTATGGCTGGGTGCCACATGGAGTGCTTCATTACTCCTTATTGCTCCATTGCTTAGTCATTAGAAATCTTAACATAAGAACCTCTTTGTCAAAGGTTGTGAAATTTTAAAAATCTACGACATAGCGATAACAAAGAGAGCCTTCTTCCTTATCACTCCATTAGCTAAGTCACCAAGTCGGAAGGTTACGAAACTCTAGAACCCTATGACATAGGTTAGAAAATCTTGGAATCTCGTGATTTAAGAAATATTATGGTTGTTGAATATTTGTCAAGCTGGTAAACATAGCACAAAGGGGTCAGTCATACCCATGACTTCAAAGACATAAGTTGTAACTTATGTGACCTGCAACAACTGATACATAGTCAATAACAAAATATATTATGTTGTTCATGATGCCTTGACTGTGAACACATTAGGGTTTTTTGTAAACCCTAATATCACTCAAAAATAGAATTAATTCATTTTTGGGAATGTTCATCACTTTCTCGACGTACAAAGCACATGACTGGAATGCTCTCGAAAAGCCCATCACAAATCTTCCACTCAATTTTCCATCAGGATGACTGCTCTCTCATCCATCTTCTGTCATCATGCCAACACACTCCTTTGCCTAATTTTCCCTTTTGAAATTAATGACAACTATATGCACTTTAGCAAAAAAGATATGCATTTCTCCTCTAATCCCCTTCTGACATCAAT
The DNA here is from genome assembly GCA_007258455.2 of Sequoia sempervirens. Classification (NCBI taxonomy): domain Eukaryota; kingdom Viridiplantae; phylum Streptophyta; class Pinopsida; order Cupressales; family Cupressaceae; genus Sequoia; species Sequoia sempervirens. Next base: position 74,436 of record VDFB02036924.1, on the reverse strand, counting down.
GACAACATATTCCAACAATCTCCCCCTTTTTCATTGATGGCAAAACTTAAATGCTCAATTATACCAATTAATCAATTCAACACTTGTACCTGTATCATTATTTACTTTCTCCTTCTATTGTTGCTTTCTCCAATGATCCTCTTTGAGAATTTGCATGAATTTCTCCCTCTTTCTCAGATACTTGAGCATTTTCATACTTTCTCCCCCTTCTACATTAATGGAAAAGGGATCACTCCTCCTGAAAGCATTCTCCTTCTTTGACATTCCTTCTCCTTTTCTCATCCTTACAGTTACTTTGAGCATTGCTCAATTCTTCTTCCCTATGCTCAAATATTTATCTCTAGTCACCATACTATTGCAACCTTCACTTCTTCTTAGCATGGAAAAGGGACTTAGCTCCCCCTTTGACTGATACCAATTGAAATCAATTTTTTTTTCTCTTGTACTAATTACTGCATTTGACCTTTTTACTACAATGGCAATACCAAATTCTTCAACTACTCTATACCAATAAAAAATATTTGATTCTAGTTGAAATGCCATTACATACTCAGTGTGAATCAGGTTTGATATCAATTATAGATATTCTAATTCATACTCTATGCCAATTGAATCATATACTTGACACCTATTGATGATATCATGTCCTGATACCAATTATCATTCTAATACCAATTGTGAATGTGTTCACTTTATGCTATGTACAAATTGATATCCTGGACCGAACTATATCAAGTATAACATTGATTTGATACCTATAATAGCTCCCCCTTAGAGCTTGTGCCGTACTCTTTTGCTGGTCTACTCACACATTTTCTTTATTCCAAGTTCTGCATTTTATTTGTACCAACTAAACTAATCATACAATTGATTTTCTAACTAAAGCAACTCCCCTTAAGATCATGCAACATTTTCTTCTCAGAAAACTTGACCATTTGCTTCCTTTTGGGCTCTGTACCAACTAGACTATTTTGAACAAATCTATAATGGTCTGATATAGGTATGTGCAGGATCATGATGGACCAAACAGGCCCTTAAGTGGCAATGAAAATTTAGAAAAATTAGAGTTAGGAAAATTGACTTAAAATTTTGAATAAGTTATCTATATTATTTCAAAAACATGTAATAATAGAATCTGTGGGAAATTGAATGTAGTTTCTAAACTACTAGGTTTATTTTTTTTAAACAAAATCTATTTGGTGAAAATTTGAAATTTCAATGCAGTATTACTTAAATTTTAGGAAAAAAATAAGAAGTAGGTGTCTATCTAACCACCCTAACCATAATAAAATGATAATATTTTTTTAT
>VDFB02036924.1:0-69740 GCA_007258455.2 Sequoia sempervirens | reverse complement strand
AACAAATTTTGTATATATATGCTTTTTACAAATCAGATATCTGATTTGAAACGGATATCCGATTTGTAAAAATCATATATATACAATTATTTTCATTGTTTTAAAGTAACAGTCTACAAATCGGATATCCAATTTGTAGACTGTTACTTTAAAACAACAAAAAAAATTTATATATTCTTTTTACAAATCGGATATCCGATATGGAAAACTAGGATTGGTGTTTGCTTTGGTGGTGTGTACTGACACCCGAGCCTAAAAAAAGTCAACACGATATTTTCGCCTTTTTGGGTCAATGAAAGACATGTTTTTTTCCTCATTGCCACTTTTTGGCATACCATGATCCTACACATACCCATACCAATTTGAAAACAATATGCACAAAACAATTTCCTCTTAGCCATAACTTTTCCTTTTGCAGGCAAGAAGCATTTCTCTTGTTAGAGAATCTATGCCACTTTTTCTTCAATAACTGATACCAATGGTTGATATCAATTTCTGTAGCAAACTCTCCACCATCTGCTAATTTTCTTACACCTTGACATGCATTTCAAGGAGCAAGAATGTGAACATAAATCTACAACCATCAAGTCATTAGAAATTTGTAAAACATATTTTACCTGACTTGATCTCTCCTTCATTTCCAAGGATGAATGAAACACCAATTTAGCCCCCCCTCGACTCATGCCCCATCACTAAAAACTAGTGATGTGAGGAAAAAGCAGCCTCATGTAGTGTTTCCTGCCAGTCTTTCTCCCTCCAAACCATCTTGTGCACCTTCTTTGATATATCAGTCTTCTTTTCAATAGCAAGTGAACCATTGTTCACTTTGGAAGATGTATCTTTCCTTGTATTCTTCCTCTTTCTCTATACTGTTGGTCTCATAAGATCTAATTTGTAGTCTTTAGCTATGTGACCAAAGTTGTCACACTTGTAGTATACTACATGCATAAACCTTACAGGAGCAAATGAATTTCTATTTGCATATTTTGTACTCCTTCTAGGTGTAGCTCTACAATCTCTAGCTCTATGACCAAACTGATTGCATGTATAACAATAACCATTAAAACATGGGGAGTACCTAGTCATAACGTTCCTCTAAATAGGATGAGAAGGTCTTCTTTGATTTGGATTCTTCATATATCTCATCCTTGTAACCATTTTTGTGTCAAATCCCTTAATATGCTACATCTTTTTCAATTTTTTGAATATTGATTTCTCCACCTTCTTATCTACTCTGGCCATCTTCTTTTGATAATTAGGATTCAAATAATTATTATTTTTCTTGTTTGCAGTAGGGAACTTTTCTTCTTCTACTTTCTTCTTATTGGCAGTGGTCTTCTTTTCTTCTTTTGCTTTCTTCACTCCAACAATGCATTTTTCTAATCTTCCATTTCCAAAGGTATTTTCTTTGGAAGAACTCATGCAAGCTTTCTCATAATTTGTGCAACATCTTTCTTCTGCTCTAAATCTATCATATAATTTTGCAGAAGTACCAGTGGGGGAACTCATTCCTTTCTCAAATCCAAGGCCAACCTTCTCCTTAGGTTTAAATGGCTTTTGTGATTTTATTAGTTTATCTAATATCTCATAGCCACCTTTTAGCTTTAAGCCTTTGTCAATTTGTTCCTTGGCTTTCTCAAAATCTCTTCTCAAAGCAACTATCTCTACTTGTAGCTTCATGTGCTCATCTGATTTAGACTGTAGTTCATATTTAACTACATCTTCTATCCTTTTAGCTTCCTCATTTTGTGTTTTCAAACTAACTATCATTTGGTTAGAATCTTCAAGGCTTTCAGTTAGTCTACCTATCTCTTTTTATGCATGCAAATTTTGTTCTTCATTCTCCTTCAAACTTTTAATCTCATTTATAGCAAAAATGAGTTTACCTTCAAGGTCCACTTCTTCTTCTTTACTAGAGGTTTCAACTCCTTTATCTGACCTCTCAACCTCTTTATCAGAGGTTGTTCCAAATGGATCACCCCCATAGAAACTTCCATGTTCATAATCTAATCTACCATTTACATTAGATGATCCACCTTCTTCATTTGTGTGCAGATTATTTTTACTGTCCTTTTCCTTATCAAAATCATTTACTTCATCATAAAAACATTTAGAAACAAAATGATTGTGATTACCTCTATGTTTCTAAAGCCATTTCTTGATCTTCTGAGGGAATTAGCTTTCTCTTCACTACACTCTTGTGATATGGAGGTAGATGTCTCTTCTTCATCACTTCTTGTTGTAACTTCACTTGTACTTAGATTTTCAAATTCACTTTCATATTTCTGAGTCAATGCCTTCATTTCTTCTTTACCATTCTCTTCAACTTGTTCCAGACTTCATGTGATGTTTGACAATGCATGACTTTAACCAATACAAAACTTGATAGTCCATGAAGAATTATATCTCTTTCTATAGAATTATCCTCATATGCCTTCCTTTCAACTTCAGTTATTGGAGGTAAAATAGGAATTGTATATCGATTTACAACTGACATGCAAACATCAAATCCTATGGAACCCAAATATCCTTTCATTAATGAACTCCAAAAAATATATCTTGATCCATCAAAGATAGTGTAAATAGGGAAAAATTCAGATTTAATGTTGAAAACAACAAATTAACTAAACCCTATCAAGCACCATGAAGCACAAACTAGAATGAAAATGCAAATAAATAAAAGAAATGCAAACCAATTTTCAAACTAGACTTGATTGACCTCCATGGCTCTTCTCCACCTGCATGAGAATGCAAGATTTTGAAGGTTGATTGTTGGATGAATGTTGGTTGCTCAATTCAGTAGCATAACAATGACATGGGGATGATAGATGAATGACAATAGATAGAAATGGATGAAAGACTCAAGAATGATTTTGACAGCATAAGGATACTTGAAGAATCAACCCCCCAATGGCTTATGAGAGAGTTTATTTATAGGAAATGTCTATTTGGATTGACGGTTGAGATTGGATGTCAATAAGATGTCTAAATCAATGGCCAAAATTGAAAGTTGTAGTATGGAATAGGGTTAGGTCAAAATTAGGGCAATGATAAAGATGAAGGGTTGAGATTGAATTATAAAATAATTCAATCAAGGGCTAAAATTAAATGAGATGTCAAGAGATAAGATTTGATGTGGAAGATAAGATTGGCACGGAAAAAGAGGTGATAGGAGAAATTAAATAATAAAAATGATTTAATCTAGGTGACCAATGAATAATTAAATAATTAAAGATATTATTTAATTATAGAGGAATGTGACAAAGGGAATCATTTTGAATTAAGTAATGATTTAATTCAAAATTCAAGAGAGTGGACCAAATTAAATAAATAAAATTTATTTAATTTATGAGAGAAGAGGCCAGTGAATAATTAAATAATTAAAATAATTATTTAATTATAGTGGATAGTGGATAAAAATTAAATAAATAAGAATTTATTTAATTTTAGAAAGAAGAGGACTTAATTAGTGACGCAATTAAATAAATAAAATTTATTTAATTAATCAGGCAAGAAATAAAAGTAGGAATGAATTAATTAAATAATTAAAATTATTTAATTAATAGAAGACATGACTTTAGAAAATAATTAAATAATTAAAAATTATTTAATTAGCAAAGACAAAAGGGGAAATGATAGAGAATTTAGAAATCGCAAGCCTAGGACAATTTTTAGTGTCTACATTTTGCCCCTCTTTGAGATGATGTTCGAGATAATGAGATTTGTGTCGAGTAACATCATTTCAAAGAAGCTAAGGTATGTATAGGGGAAAATGGATGATGACAAAAGATAGGATGATGATGAAATAAGAGTGGGATGATGATGCCCCCTTGAGAGGATAGGCGGGTTGAAAGAACATGGGTATGCTCTCGAAATGAAATGATAAGGAGGGACAAGATGCATGATGTAAGATAGGAAGTAGATGAAGGAGATGAATGATACATTATGCTAAAAGAAAGTGAGCAACCATGATGTTTGATGTAACACTAGACATGATGCACCAAGGTATAAGGACCAAGGTGATGATGTGTCTCATGCCCCAGCGTAATACAACCTTGTCTAGATACAAGATATGAATATTAACTGGAATAAGTCGAACTTGATGCCAAGGCAAGATACAAATGATAACACAGACAAGCAAGAAAGCAAGCATGCACAAATGATACAAAAACAAACAAGGTATTTCCCCTATCAAGTTGTAAACCATTGATTGATTGATTGATGATGGTGACCGATGATGGTAGTGTTGTCATTGTGGGGAAAGACATATCCCTAGATCAACACAAGGATGACTGACTATTTGATTGATTGACTTTGATTGATTGGGTTTACAACAAGATTAGGATCAAGACCAAAGGATATGATTGGATAATTTGGCAAGATTGATTGACTTGATTGGTATGGACTAAGGATTGACTTGCATTTGGATTATTGCTTGGAATGACTGATGATGATTTGACATGGATGAGAGGATGTGATGATTTGAATAGAAGAATTGATGTGATTGGGATAATTTGAAGACTGATTTGACATTGTTTTGGAAATTTGATTGATTTTGATTGGATGACTAATTGGACTATGTTGTTTGTTGGTTCAAGATTTAAATGTTGACGTTTAAAATGACTGACTATGTTTGACTTATTTGACTGATGTGACAAATGTTGAATTTTTTTTTGGATTTTTGAAAGTTATTTGGATGTTTTTGTATTTTTTGGATTTTTTTATTTTTGACATTTTTGACATTTTATCATTTTATTTTATTTTTGGGTTTTTGACATGTTATGATTTTTTTGGGATTTTTGACATTTTTGAGGTGTCAATGGATGAAAATTTGAGTAGCCTTTGTGCTAGATACCAATGACAAGGGGAAAACCAAGTCTAGGTGCAAGGGTGGGTGATAGGATAAGGGATAGAAGGCTCATGATAAATGGATGGATGTAAAGGATGTATGCATCATAAGAGAGCAAGGATGTGATCTCCAAAGACTATGTCACATAGGAATGACATGCCCCATTCTAGGTACAAGATTGAGGATTTTTCATGACAAATCTAATGAAAATAGGATAATGATATGATTGGTTTAGATAGGATGAGGTACGTCAAGAGATACCCAAAACATGTTACAACATTTTTCCCCTATATCGTCATCAATATCAAAAGGAGAAGGGTGGATAAGTGGACCCAATATGATAGGTAGGTATGATGGATAAGATGGTAGGTAGGATGGAAATGATATGACATAAAAATGATAGGTTGGATAGATAAGACATTGTGCCCCCAAGTGTAAGTGACATAGAATATCAACCTACACATGACGCCTGTTTGCCAGGTTTTCATCATGGTACTTATCCAGGGCACCTGTTTACCAGGTTTTCACCGTTGAAAAAATGGATTTCTCTTTACTTTTCTATTTTTATTTTTTCTTTTTTGACTTTTTTGTTTTTTCGAATAGGGGAAGGATAGGAGGGACTCAAGTGTCTAGTTCCATGAAAGGTGATAACCTCACCAGAGATGGATGTCATTGCACCGACCATGTCAAATGCCATTATGCCCATAGATGTTGGTAAGGGATGACATGAAATGGAGATAGAGTAGGTATATGATGGATTATGATGTGTATTATGGAGAAAAATAATGGATTATGATGCGGATTATGTAGGGAAGATGATAGGGATTATATGGGACTTATGGAAAAGATGAATGAGGAGGCTTAGCCAAAAGCATGGACCATAGGAATGTGGGGGAGATATGTAGGATAATGGGTGAAGGGTGAGGAGATGGAGGTATGTGGAATTGTTGTGAAATGGAAGGGAACCATGACCATTGGTTGCACACATTGTGATAAACATTGAAGCTTTTGATGTGGACAGGGTGTAGGAAGCAATGGAGATGTTTGCTTAGGAGATGGTGGATGAAGGGCTTTAGGCACCCACATAGACTTAGTATTTTTATGACTTTTATTTTTCTTGTGGGCTTTAGGAATTTTATATTTTTCAATGGAATGTGTATTTTGGATGGAAGTGGAAGGTTGGGATTTTTGTGATGTGGATGACTCATTTGACTTGATTTATTTTTGCTTAGGTACCCAAACCATTCTGTTTTTAGACTTTTCTTTTGGAGATATGGGCTTATATAGCTTTTTATATGTACTTGGCTTTGAATTTTTGCAATTGTAGGTTAAGGCATTAGGACCATTAGAATTTTTTACTTTATGTATAGAGGCATCCAAAATTTTATTTTGGAATCCCTTGGGTTTGGTGGAATGAGTGGAAGCTTTATGTTTAGACAATGTGTGCATTGATTGGTCATGATTAAGATGTTTAAAGGATTTATGGATAAATGGATAAGAGGATTGGATGGTAGGGATATTAGGTGTTGGGAGTAATGGTGGTAAAGTGGATGAAGGGATATTAGGACTTGGAAGTAATGGTGGAAGAGTGGATGGTGGAAGGTATATGGTCACATGCCTTTGACATTTGTAGGATGATGGAGGAGGGATGGCAACATATGTCTTAGGTGTATGATAGGATTTATGATGGAAGGTGGAATTAGGATGCATGGAGGAATTACCAACATCTTGAGACTGGTTTCCTTGGGGTATGCAATGGACAATGGGACTAGGTGTAGGTGGAACACTAGAAACGAGTTCCTTATTGGATCGAGAAAATGACGCAAGGGAAGATAATGGTTGTTGTTGTTCTAAGGAGGAAAATTCATGAATGAGGGTGGAAAGACCAATAGGATATGATGGAGGACTTGCAATGGGGTCGATAGTGAGTGGTGGAGGATCATTAGGATCTTGATTAGAATTATGTTCACTTAGATCCATGGTATTTGTTTGATCTTCTATGTGTGCTTGGGAGGCATATGTCTCATCAAGGGAAGTGGATGTTGATGGATCATGGATAGGACTAGATGGAGGTGAATTTCGAATATCTTGCTCACGGATGGGTATAGGATCAAGTTTATCATGGATAGGCTCTTCATCACTATGGATATCATCTTGATCATAGAAAATGTATAGATTATGGATAGGTTGGATGACAATGATTTGATCTTGATTAGGACTAGGGCTTGATGTTGCCACATGCTTAGGATTAGGCTCTTGACATACATCTTGGGTTGCTTGAATGGAAGTGCAAGGGGATGACTCTTGAATGGGCTCAACATGTTCTAGATGGTCAACAACATAGGAGCACGACAAAGGGTGACTTGGACTTACGAGGGGAGAATCTTGAATTGGCTCAAGGGGTTGTGGATGACATGGTTGACTTGAAGGACTTGGCATGATGTTTGAGGACTCTTTTGTATGTTCAAGTATATGAGTTGAATGACATGGAGAAAATTGATTCCTTTCTTGTAGCCCTTGGGTCACATCCTTTGTAGGTGGATTGGTGTATTTATGTAATGCCATCAATTTATGTTTTAAATATCTAAATGTAAGGCATTGATTTCATGGAGGATTAGATGATGGTGGGGGTAATGAAGAGTTTGATGGGTCAGAAGGTGGAGATGCCAATGGATTAGGACTAGGACATGGTGGATTAGGGATAGGCATTTGATTGGATGGTGGTAAGGGTGTATGGACAAGATTGGTGTTCCCCTTGTCAAAGGTGGCATTAAGACTTAAAGGATCTTGATGTTGTTGCCAAGGTGGACTTGGGATCCTATATTCTTGTTGTGATATGGGTGGATATGTTGATGTGGAATTGACATGGAAGGTAAATGGGTTTTGTGGGCATGATGATGAAGGTGACACATAGGATTGTGGTTGAATGTCTTGAGGTTGGAATGGTGTTTGGACTTGTGATATGATTTGTTGTTGTGATGATGATGGAGGCATTGAATAGGATAACGACTGTTGAAAGGTTGATTGATGTGGATAAGGATTGACATTGGAAGAGTTGTGATAGGTTGATGAAGGGGAAAGTTGATATGTGGATGGATGAGGTTGATATGTTGATATAGGTGACACATAGGATTGATGTGAAATTTGTTGATGTGGTGATTGGACTTGACAATTGGCCATGAGGTATTGGATTTGTGCTATGAATTGTTGCATTTGAGGTGATTGGTTTGTTTGAAGTTGTTGGATAATGTTATGGGCACTTTGAATGATTTGTTGGGTTAAAGGTGTTTGACTTGTTTGAGCTACGTGAAGCATGTGAACAAGCGCTTGTGCTACGTCTTCCAATGTTTGCATGGTGTAAAATGATGTTGATTGGATTAAAGAGATGATGATGTGGAATGACGAGATTGTATGATTTGGATGATGTGGCAAGTGTTTATTGGAAGTTTGACTTGGGAAATATCAAACACAAGATCTCACATGTAAATGCATGAACACACACACCAAGCACAATGATAAGTTTTTCTTCCAAGATTAAATGTTATGATTAAGCAAACACTTGAATACACAACAAGTCTTATGACTAGTCAAGTGGGGTATGGCCAATTACGTCTTAAGTGAGTTTTCAAAAGGTTGACTAGGTATAATTTGGAAGAAAAATCTTGCCAATAAGCTGGGAGAAAGGGGTAACCCACCCTTCACCGTCACTTCCCAAAGGTATAAAGTTCTTTGGGGCTTAGCCTAGAGTGACAAGATTTCAACTCCCAAAGGAGCGTGTCTTTGGATTCACACTCAATTGAGGTCGTCCCTTGGAGGGGTGTGTGCTCCAAGTAGGAATCCTAAGAAGGGTATGACAAAAGAAAACCAAGTGAGGTGTTATGGAGGACACACACACTTGATTCACACTCGCAGTGATTAATATCCCTTTAGAAAATTGAAATGTTTGTAAAACAGTTTAAACACTTGTTCTTTTTAACCCCAAGTCAAGATGTGTGATTAAAGACAATGGTTCTTTTTAGCCTAATTTCAATGATGTGACAATCAAACAAGATTTATTTTAGACCCCAAAATCCAAATGTGTGACAAACAAGATGTTCTTTTTAAGCCCAAATTGAAGTGTTTTGACAAGAATGATTAAGAGATGAAAGATGGAATGTGTGCACCTAGAATTTCTTTAGCTCCAAATATTTTTCCAATTGATACAATGTGTCCTTTCAAGTGTTTATTTTCTGTACATGCACAAAACCAACAACAAAGCCAAAACCCTAACAAGATAGTTGATCACTACTATTAGAGGGTTAGCTAGTCAAGGTAAATCAGATTTTTGGAAATGTTTTTGACAGTAAAATGAAAAATACAGAGAATAAAGCATGTCTAAAATCTCAAAAGGTTTCCAAAAATGTAAATAAATAAAAAAAAATTGCTATTTTGCACCTGAAATTATTTTTTTATGAAAAATCATAAAAAAAATATAAAAAATAAAAAATAGCTCCAAAAATTCTGATTTTTTTACTGAAGTCGTATTTTGTCATTCCAAATCTGCAAAAAACATTTTATGATCATATCTATAATTTTTTGTGAGATATAGGTAAATGTGTGTGAAACCCTAATTTTAAAAGATCTATTGTTTGACTAATAATTGTGCGTCCAAATTTGAAAGATAAAGAATAGACCACTATTAAAATTTAGAGATCTTTCCAAAAATGTAAACCTATCTAAAAAATTTGATAATTTTCTCTCAAAATTAATTTTTCATGAAAAATAGAAAAACAAATTATAAGAAAATCAAACCAGCTCCGAAAAATCTGATTTTGGGAATGGAAGCTCTAGACATTGTCTCCAACTTGCAAAAAAAATTTGTGAAAAAATATATAGTTGTTTGAAAGTTATGGTCGACTCTTTAGAAACTAGGGCTTTATCCACAATGATGTCAAACCTGCAACAAAAATCAAACAAAACCTGCAACAAAAGAATCCAACTCCAAGATTTCTCAAAATGTGTTGAAATACGTCAGGTTCACCAATGTAAATAGGTAAAAATTCAGATTTAATGTTGAAAACAACAAATTAATTAAACCCTATCAAGCACCATGAAGCACAAACTAGAATGAAAATGCAAATAAATAAAAGAAATGCAAACCAATTTTCAAACTAGACTTTATTGACCTCAATGGCTCTTCTCCACCTGCATGAGAATGCAAGATTTTGAAGGTTGATTGTTGGATGAATGTTGGTTGCTTAATTCAGTAGCATAACAATGACATGGGGATGATAGATGAATGACAATAGATAGAAATGGATGAAAGACTCAAGAATGATTTTGACAGCATAAGGATACTTGAGAATCAACCCCCCAATGGCTTATGAGAGAGTTTATTTATAGGAAATGTCTAATTTAGATTGACGGTTGAGATTGGATGTCAATAAGATGTCTAAATCAATGTGACAAAGGGAATCATTTTGAATTAAGTAATGATTTAATTCAAAATTCAAGAGAGTGGACCAAATTAAATAAATAAAATTTATTTAATTTATGAGAGAAGAGGCCAATGAATAATTAAATAATTAAAATAATTATTTAATTATAGTGGATAGTGGATAAAATTAAATAAATAAGAATTTATTTAATTTTAGAAAGAAGAGGACTTAATTAGTGACACAATTAAATAAATAAAATTTATTTAATTAATCAGGCAAGAAATAAAAGAAGGAATGAATTAATTAAATAATTAAAATTATTTAATTAATAGAAGACATGACTTTAGAAAATAATTAAATAATTAAAAATTATTTAATTAGCAAAGACAAAAGGGGAAATGATAGAGAATTTAGAAATCGCAAGCCTAGGACAATTTTTAGTGTCTACAGATAGGTCCATCATATGCGACTAAACTTTCCTGACTAACCATTGTGTTCACTCTTCCAAGATCTACTTGAACTGATTAGGCTTCTCCTAGGGAACCTGGGGCTCTAACACAAATTGTTGGAACACAATGATCTACTAAGAGGGGGGTGAATCAGTAGATATTAAAAATTTATCTCTTAAAACCTTTTGTACAGACTACTTTCTTTAACCATTAATGTGCAAATATTAATCATGTGATATAGAAATATGCATGCACACATAAACATCACATAACACTAGATATACATGGAAAACATCATATGGGAAAAACCACAGTGACAAAGGCTGCTTGAGTCTACTATTCAAATCCAGGGTCACAATCCAAATCTCTATTACAATGGTTTTAGGGCTACAACCCAATGATGCAACAACACTCTAATCTGAACTACAACTCAGTACAATGAGGCTACAACCTCTTAATGACTACAAATTCACATATGCATATAAATGATTCTTCATAAACCTGAGATGCATCATTACATACAACACATTGTTGCACTTACTGCAACTTACTTTATGTTGTTGAAGTTGCACTCTCAACAACACACACCTATTATGCACTCTCCTCTACACATAGAACAATCATTGTTCTACCTTGCTATAGTACACCTCTTCACCATGAAGGCAGACATCTAGAGGATGTTCTATATTATAGTCTAGGACCTTTCAAATGCATTCACTGTCTGCTACACTTCACTCTCTCTTTCTTGCAGACTTACTAAACCACCCCACTCTGCCTATCTCTATAGCACATACAACAAGATGTCACACTATTCAACACTACATATAATTGCTCGCTATTCTCTCTATATGTGCATACTTTTTTTCACCACTCTGTGCACTTTCTAACCTCATACACATATAGTAGATACAAAATCTAGTTGTTATCTATGTTCGTGCATAATTATTGCAGACCTCTTGTGTCAACAATATCAAATTATCTTCTTTTTCCACCGACCTACAAACTCTACCTCGAGATTCTCTCAACCATCCAGATCATCTCTAGCTTATGATTAGGGTTTTCAACACATGTTATCTTCACCAACAAGTTACCTATACATTGAGCTAAAAACGATCATCTAGCTCATCATAAATACATTTGATAAGGTTTGTTAGATATCATCATATTGCTGCATTGAGCCAAACAACATTTAATTTTGATATAGAAAATTTTCCTTCATTCATTCTTTGTCAAACCCTAGAATTAGATTATGCATTCAATGCATTCTCTTGTTCATTTGATCCAATTCGATCTTTTGAAAATCATGTCACCACTTAACATATCAAATCTTCATCAACATTGGTCATAGGCGTAGTTGGACCAATTAATTCCTTCTCCTATGTTGGTTACCCCTTGAAACCCTCTTCACATTGAGTTAGGCGTTTGTGATTACTACATTCAAATCCGGGCCATCGATCTTTGCACCATGACCCATAGGTTCTCATTCATCATCATATCTTTTAAAACTTTTTCATCAGATCAAATACCTTGAATCATGCCCTGTCGATCTCCACCGACTGATGACCACCATTGGATCAATCACCTTTTGATATTCATTTCCAGTCTCCTTCATACATCACTTTCCATATGAAGATTCCACCAGGACACATGTCCAAAGTCTACTATCCCCTCGAGCTTTGACAACGGGCCCACACAAACCTACATGTCATCCATGTCATCGCCACACAACTCACAACAATGATGTGAGTTGGTCTGTTGACCAAATCTTCTTTCACCACTTGTCATCACATGTTATCATTCACCATTGTCACCTTCACTTCTTTCTTTACTAGGTCCCACCATCTTCTTCGATGGCCAATATCCATCCACCATGGATTAATCTCCATTGTACTTCATTGACCCAACTGGACTTAGCCATGATCCTCCAAAAGCTTAGCGAAATTGATGGGCACTGTTGGATCACCTTAATCGCAACTGTTGATCATGCACCGTTACGGATGGCCTTGATGCAATCATTCACTTCCATTTATTAACCATCATCACACTAGGTCCCACAGTCAGCATCATACTCCTATCGCATTTCTCAAGTGGTCCCCACCATTCACACAACACCCATGTCACTATCGTATAGCTGACATCACCATCCACGTAGATAAGGTCCCACCAAGACACATGTCAATCGCTTGTGCAATTCCAAAGCATCAAAAGGTAATCTACAATATTCTCAACAAGTCTACCAGAAAAGACTTAAATATTAACTCCCAACACTCAATGTATCATTCCAATGTGGGGTCCACATGGTGTCATCACATGTCCACGTCATCACCATGTCATAGCTTTGTAATCCACGACAAGGGTGTGGATTACCATTTACTCAATCTCATCAAGCCACATGTCAACATCGTCATTATGGTTGGGTCCCACATGCAGTGCTTCCTTACTCCTTATTGCTCCATCGCTTAGTCACCAAAAATATTAACTTAAGAACCTCTTTGTTAGATGTTGTGAACTTTTGAAAAACCATAACATAGTGATAACAAAGAGAGCCTTCTTCCTTATCACTCCATCAACTAAGAAGCCAAGTCGGAAGGTTACAAAACTCTAGAACCCCATGACATAGGTTAGAAAATCTTGGAATCCCGCGACTTAAGAAATATTATGGTTGTTGAATATTTGTCAGGTCGGTAAACATAGGGTAAAGGGGCCGGTCATACCCATGACTTCAAAGACATAAGTTGTAACTTAAATGTGACCTGCAACCGCCGATACATAGTCAACAACAAAATAGATTTTTTTGTTCATGACGCCTTGACTGTAAACACATTAGGGTTTGTCTGTAAACCCTAATATCACTTGAGAATAGAATTAATTCATTTTTGGGAACATCCATCACTTTCTTGACCTACGAATCACATGATTGGAATTCTCTTGAAAAACCCATCATGAATCTGCCACTCAATTTGCCATTAGGACCACTGCTCTCTCATCCATCTTTTGTCATCATTCCAACAAACTCCTTTACCTTATTTTCCATTTTGACATCAATGACAACTATATGCACTTCAGCATAGAAGATATGTTCTTCTCCTCTGATCCTCTTCTGACATCAATGACAACATATTCCAACATGGAGAATTTGGAGAGGATTGAAGAACTATTTTTCATTAAAGAATTCAAGTCCTAGGAGTCAAACAATTAGGGAAAGTGGATTTTATCAACAACAAATAAAGTTCCAACACTGAGAAGATCCTACAAATAGGGAGCAATAAGAGTCTAAAACCTAATTCAGAGTATCTACTTTCTAGTATAGGGTGCTTAGCACCTTGTCTAGCTAGATCAAGCCCAAATTCATATGCCAAGTTCCTCTATGTCTTCCCTTTGCTATTTTGAACTCTATTTCTATTTGTCAATTTATGATTTCTACAAATCATCTCAATTTGTTGAATTTTCATAGCTAACCTAGGTACATCTTTATATTATCAAATTAAATCAATTAATCATTATCACACACACACGTCAAAAGATTGAAACCTTGATCCATCATTCTAGCTCTTCCATTGAGGTTAGTAGCCAAGTGGGTTTTAGAGATCAATTTTATTCCTTTCCCATGTGACTTTGGAAGAAGTTTGATTTAGACTCTAGATCTCTTTTTCTAGCATCACACTAGGTTTAAAAAAGCTCAATTAAGGGATCCCTTAAAATATCATGCAATATGTGATGCCCACATTTGTGATACAAGACTTGATATCTAAGGTTTAGGTATTAATGGGATGGAATCACCCCACTTCATAATTTGCTTTAAATAATCAACCACTTAGCCAAAATGACACATCCTTGAAATTTATATAGCCCACCAGAACATTGTCTTTGGCTAGTTCATAGTGATTAAATCTGAGTCACTAAACCCCTACAAAAGAGAAAATAGAAAAAACACACAATTTATAATTTCCAACATCGCCTTATGATGTGAGGAAAGATCATACACTAATGAACTTGGGAAATACATGTCAATAAATAGACAAATTTACTGAAATTGAAAAAAATAATTGCAATTCTATTTTTAATAATAAATAAACAAAATACCAAGAAATCAAGAAGAATGTGATTTTACAATTATATCAATTCTTTAAAAAAATGAAAATAAAATGTATAAAATTTATTAAAAATTAATCCATTATATTTTTACCTAAAAATTTCTAAGCTTTAGCCAAAAAAAAATCCATGTATATTTTTTAACACTTTCTATTAATAAATTTAGATAAAAATTTTTTATCCAGAATGTAATATTATATTTACATTAACCTTAAAAAAAAATCAATAATTTAAAAAGATATATAGTCATTCTAATATTACATTATCAATAATTTAAAAAGATATATAGTCATTATAATATTACATTAAAATCATAAGGTTTGATAAAAAAGCTCATTTTATGTTTTTTCACTACCTTGAATAGAAAATTAGATTAAAAAATATCCTAAAAAGATTAACTATATTATTACGGTGGAAACATTTTTTTACTAAAGTATTTTCAATTGAAAAGGTTTACGGTGAAATTTTCTAAATCAAAATCATTTTTTTGTAAAAACTCCAACTTAAAATCGCGTTGATCAAAACTAGTTAAAAATATTTTAATTTTTTTTAAAAATATGTGATGCATTAGAGAAGAGAAACCTGGTTATATTTTTTTAATGATAAAAAAATAGAAAAAAGTTGACATACCATGAAAATCATTATGTTTTGATGAATTTTGACTTTAAAAAATTATTAAAAAAATATTCATCAATTTTTTTTCCATGCACTAGATATTCAACTTAACTATTTGGAAAGAAAAAACTTTGAATATAAATGTTTTCTCTTTTTTCATGTGATATCCTATCAAACTCACTTTTTTTTATAATTAATTTTTCATTAATTAAAATTCTTTCTTAAATTTATAAAGAATATATCTAACCAATTTTTATTTTTAAATTACAAGCATAAAATTCATTTTGACTTACACATTTCATTATTTTGTATTATTTTTAAAATCAAAACTTAAAGGTCACTTTTATGCAATCCAAGTTGAAAAAATATTTTTTTGTTTCTCATTTCTTAGCATACACATTTCACAAATAAGCATACAATACAAGTATGAACATGTCCATCCAAGGTCTCAACCAATCATATGGGCATGGTGAGGTTCAAATCTCATACTAGATACAAAATCTAATGGAAATCAG
The DNA here is from genome assembly GCA_007258455.2 of Sequoia sempervirens. NCBI lineage: Eukaryota > Viridiplantae > Streptophyta > Pinopsida > Cupressales > Cupressaceae > Sequoia > Sequoia sempervirens. The sequence continues at coordinate 53,803 of VDFB02036924.1, read as the reverse complement.
GACAATGAACTTATAGATGAGGAAAGGAGTGTCATTGTAATAACTCTATAGCTCTATAGGATGGAGTACATGTCCTTATAATGAGGCAAGGGGTACCCTATAATGCCCAATTCGCTTAGAGTGTAGCATGTTATTGAAATATATATTGAGCATTTACAAGAACTATACATAAGTCATTGAATTAATATCTTGGCATTATTTTGAGTCTTTTTAAGTGCTCCAGACATGTCATTGAATTAACATTTTGGTTCATTTTATTTAGTCCATGAATATAAATTATCACTTAATAAATCTTGTTGGTGGAGCCTAAAAATCACTTTTTGACTTAGGAAAACATTGAGAGCCACTCCTTTCCTACACCCTATGTCTCAAATCCTAGGTTCATCACACCAAAACTTTATTTGAGTATGGTACATATTTCAATACAAAAATAAAAAATAAAACAATAATATTTATCATTTTTTCATTTATAATCATTCTTGTTTCTTCCATTCTATATAAGCAAAGGAAAGGATTGGCCAACAAACATGTACTAGCTTGCTAGGCTAGACCTCTACTATTTGGGCTCTGTGAAACCCAAGAGGGTGATCATGACAATGTCTACATGATACTCTCATGACATTTTATCACAGACATTAGAAACAAATAGATACCTCCCTATCATATGCAAATAGACAAAATTCCTAAAGGATTTGGCATATCCTTTAATGAATTGTACCTACAACTAGGAATGAGCAGTACTTCAAACCACTATACTGCAACTACAAGTGTGTCAGAAATTGTTGTAAAGATTTATGTTCTTTTTCAGGGAGATGTGGCTCACTAAAATCAAAGGTGACCAAACAAATGGATTAGTGCCTTATTCGAGGGTGACAAATTCACATATGCAACAAACAATAATACATTAGCAAATGGAAACAAGTGTTGGTAGACTATTGTATATTACTTTGTAACACACAACTCGATATGTCCAGAATTAGAAAACTTCTTAACAATCTTTGAATTCCACTTACGAATATATGATCTCACTTAAGCACTCATTTAGCTCTTTGAACTAAAGCAAAAGATGAAATCACACATTCAATCAAAATGACTGAAGATGAATAAATGAACCTTAATTCCTTTATTCATAATTTGAAATCCAAAATTATAGAGAGAAACTAATCTCAAAACTTGCAATTATAATTTAAATATCTTTGCATACAACTTAACATTAATCTATCTCTTTGTGCTTGAAATTATCAGAGTTACTCATATATGAGTTAAAAAAAAATGCTTCACCATCAAAAGACCCCTGTAAGTGGCCTTGAAATCCCAATTATAGAAACATGGGAGCAACAAGCATCGGGCCAAGTTATAGTCAAAGTCACATTTACATTTGACATACATTTCAATTTTAATTTCAAAACTCCCTAGACGGTTGTATTTGCACTTTGCAAAGTGGGGGGAAAGCATATAAGAAAAAAGTTATTTTCACTCGTTGAAGAAGATAAAATAGCCTTCCAAAAGGCACCTTTCACTTGTTACAACAACATTATAATATATTCCCCATGAGCCAAAATATTAAAACTGCATGCACTCTTAGTTAGCAAAACTCCAAAAGCATGAAAAGCAACATAAATAAAGAAAACTGACGCATCCAGGTCAACATTTATGCCATCAACCTTCTTGATAGGGAGAGAATAATATTTTGTAGTACTTCAACAAAATCCTAATATGTACTATTTCCAAGCTACACATTGTTTCTCTCCTATCTATTATTCACCATGTCCATCATCATCGTCAAACATACAAGCTTACTTAGTAAAATTTTCCAACCAAGTGTTGTATTCATCTTCAGTGGGCCATTTTTGCATCCAATAAACTCTGCACCTTTGCACTATGCCAATTATACCTTGCATCAATTAAGGGTCTGGCCTCTTTGACAAAAATGTCCATTCTCGTTTTAATCCCCACCATAATATCAATATTAGGATTCAACGAGGTATAATCAAATACCTTTAATATCATCTTATCTTGTGTGAGTAGATCTCCTAGATCATTCCTCCATGTATCAAACTCCTTTAACTCACCTTTGTAATTTAGTATTACAAGCATACCATAATCCTCCATTTCTCTAAATATTTTTAGTTTGTTATGGAGTTGCATTCCCAGCTTTCCATGAAAAGCTATTATTTCATTCACCAGGTCAATAGCTTGTAATTTTTCAAGGACATTTATAGGAGCTTCATGATCTTCTTGCATTTTAGGCATCATTTCTTTTAAAGCCCCTACCCTAGTGCTCCATTTTCTCCATTCATTCTGGAAAGCTTCTTGAACCTACAAATATTTTACGTTTTCCAATAGGCAACCCACACATCATCAGCTCTATTTACTAGCTTTATTACCCTATGTTTCAACACATGCTCAAAAATGTCATTCGCCATCTTAACAATTTCAATTTTGGCCTTCTTGAGATTTTCCTTCTCAGTCTTTAACTGATTATTCAAATCATTAATTCTTAAGGCCAAGATTTCCTTGTGTAGAAAAAATTGAAGAAGAAGATGGCAAAGACAATGTCCTTACTAATTGGCTAGCCTGAACAGTGGTTCTCATCTTATTTATTTCATCCAAGGCCTTATTGTACTCCTTCAACAAGGAATCATATTTCTTTTGAGAAATTTGTGTTGTATTTCAACTGAGCATTGCAACATGAATAGTTAACTTGGTTGCTTGGACAAGAGTCATATCAACAGCTCTCTTCACTACCACTAAACCAATGACTTCTCAATAGGCCTAGTGACCTCATACTTCCCAGTGTTGGAAGCCATGGACCAAATTGCAAGAGTATGCAACTTTTGACTATAATCAGATCCAAACACCCTATCTTCAAAATGCTCCTCAGATATAGAAGCTTGAGGGTCTCTTCTTATTGCATCAAATGCAATAGCTGAGGTGATGGTGCACCCCGGTAGCAACATCATTCCACTTTTTGTGACAACATCCCTAGCCTTAACAAGAGTGATAGCTGCAATCTTAGTCATAATCTCTTCTTCCTTTTCCTTCTCAGCTTCTTCTTATTGAGAAGGATTGATGTTAGCCCTTGCTCATTCAATCCTCTCCTTTATTTGTTTGCTTCTTTATTGAACCATAAATTCTTTGAATTCCTTAGATTGCACAAATGAATCATCCACAAGAAACTCATTATGATCCTTTATCCTAGGATCATCGTCAATCTTTTCATCACAATGTCATTGGACAATTCTATCCTAGGGAACTTCTGATTAAAGAGTATCATCAATATAAGGGGGAGGGAATTTCCTTTTCACCTCCTCATCACTGGGCACATGTTCTGGCATTTTTTCCTCCTCAATTACTTGGATATCTTCTCCTTGCACATCTATAGGTTGCTCTAGAATGTCCATAGCCTGAGGTTGTTCCTCTAGAATATCTTGTGCTCTCTTAGCAGCCTCTGTTACCTTTGCAAAATCCCTTTCAAAAGGACTCTCGATTACATTATAGGAACTCACATAGAAATAATTTCTCCTCATAATTATCTCCTCAATATCACATATGGTTTCCCATTCCTTTTTCTAGATATAACAACCTCATCACTAGTCAAGTTTATCAACATATCATCTATGTAGAAGAAATGGTGGGGGAACCCAGATAAATTCTTATCTCTTCTCTTTGCATGCACAAAACCTTATGGGTCAAAACTACTAACCTCATCAACAGGTAACCTGAGGTTATTCACCGTGATTCCAAATTTTTCATATGCCTCCATGGCAGTAGCTATGAAGTAAGCAAAGGAACATTGGGGCACTAGCACAATACCCTTCCTAGGTTTTCTAAACAATTCTAGGTCCATAAAATGAAATTTCCACACAAACTCCATAAATTCCATTTGGTCAAAGACATATAAGGGAAAGCAATGTGGTGCCACCTTGGCTCCATAAGCCCTGATTAGATTATATTCTGAATGTAGAAACTAATCTGCCCAATTATGTTGTGAAGTTGATCCTGCTACATCCTTTGGGCACATGATATTTATGATTAATCTTGAAAGCCTATGAATGGGTGCCACACCCAAACTCTCTAGAATACCAAACCTGATAACATTAAAAAACACCAAATAGTTGGAGTTGGAACAATCTTGGTCCCAAATATATGCCCACATTTGAACTGGTAAAACATTATTCTCATTATCCTTCTATCTTAATCTTAGCTTCCTTTTCCATTTCTCCTAACCCTCAAATAAAATCATATGCATCAATAGAGAATAATTTGGAAAAGATAGGGGGGTAACTTCCTTCTTAAGATTGATAAAATCCTTATGCATTTGTTCTACAACATAAGCAGCATAATCAAAACCAGTGTTTTGATTCTAACCCTGTATATCTGTTGCGGTCACCAATAGGTTAGTGGCTATCCTAGCATCAAAATTATGAGCTAGAACCTAATTTAAGCAATAATATGTGTTCTTGAAATAATCTACAAATTCTTCACACTCAAAGGGATCTATATCTTTAGGGCCAAATCTTTCCTTGCTCTTTCTATGCCTTACAAGCAATCTCCTTCTGAATTCAATTTTTTTCTACTCATACTCACCATATAGGTCCAAATTCTTGATGCTAACTGTATAATTTAGATTCAACCCAAATACCTCCATAATTTTGTCCCTTGTTACTTCAAGGACTAGAGTGCCATTTTCACTCTTGATCTTCTTGTCTGTGGGATCATAATGCTTAGCTAATTCCATCATCACATCCACCTCCACAAACACATTAGGTACTACAACTTCCCAACGTTAAGGCCCCACAGGTAATAGGTCGTCCCTTTAGAATTCCTTCTATTAAAAGCATACATAAACAACTGCCATCCACTTTGAGGTTGAGCCAATTCTCCAATTTCACTAGCATTGTCGATTAATCTACTTGTCACAACAACTTACCCCATAGGTCTCTTTCCAATCAATGACCCGCCCTCACTTATGTTTCCAGAGGAACCCTCCATGAATCTTCCTTGATTTTTCTTTGCACTCCTTGACCTTGTGGACGCCGCAGGGGTATCCAGCATAGGGTTAAATGCTTCAGGTGGCTTCAACTTAACTATGGATGAAACATCCTTGGTCCTAGACCTCTTAACTCTTTTATTATTTGGTTTTCTCTTTGGCCATATGCTAGACTCGCTAGGTTCTAGTTTTCTTATTTTTGCGATGTGGCAAGAATAGGGTTTACAACTTTTTATTAATCAAAGAGACCTACCCAGTTTTAAATTCCAAGACACAATTTGCAAAACAAAACACTCCCAAAGCTTATCCAATGTTTATCACCCCAATTAAGAACACTTAATGAATAAACCCTAAACAAAATTATCTCTCAAATTCCCCACTAACTTTTAGACTAGCATAATTTAATATACTTGACATGAAGAGATATGACAATTTGCTTACCTAGGTGAGAATTGATGTTAATGCTTCTATAATAACTTGATGGAGTGCCTTGCACTGTTTCCTCAAACTCTAGTTTCCTTCTTCACTCTTGAGCAATTCCAAATATGTAGAAAACAAACCAACTACCTTCCTTACGGGTGAGAAATGGAGCATAACACCATTAATGGTTGATGGAAAGCTCATGTGAGCGAATAGACACTTAGTCATTCCTGTTTAAAACTTGTCCATTGATCATCTTTGTTTAAAACTATATCGGTAGCTCTCCTTTCACCTCACTACTTTCTCCATTGCTTTACACAATGTCTTTAGGATGTTACCATGTTGCCTCTTATCTAGAGGTCATCGCTCATTGTTGATACATTCTATCATCCACAAGTACTATCACATATGTGAGAATTCATGTCATGAGATCTCAGCCATTGGATTAAAGGCCATCTTTGGTCATGTTCATTTTCCATTACGTATTATTGATTCACACTTCAAATTCCAAATCACATTAGCGATGTGAGAAAAGGCAATGAAACAAGATCAAGCCACTTGTACCTGCTTGAAGATCAAAGGCACAAAAACATCACTCACAAGAGTAACTCAAATATGCAATAGAAAATTAGAACACAAGGTTGCACAACTCATCGCTATTTTGAGGTTCAAATTTTATAACGAATCTGCAAAGAGCACAAAAGGTCATTGTGCATCACCAATTTACAACACAAAACTCACAAGCAATTACTAATAAAGGATAAGCAAACGATAATGAAAAGATCATATGCATTGCACATCACTAATACAAAACACAAGATTCATAACTTATCCATGATACGCGAAACATGAGAAATACCTACAGACATTCAAATTATCCTGATTGATATCATGCACTCGATCCTGATTCACTAACATCAATACTTCCTAAATCGCTTCTTTGCTAACCAATTAATTGAATAATCCGTATTTAATTAATTCATCAAGATTCCTCTTTTAATCAAATAAATCAGTTGTATTTGATTAAATCTCATCATCTTCTTTTAATTAAATAAATCAACTATATTTGATTAAATCCCATCTTCTTCTTTTAATTAAATAAATCAACTTTATTTAATTAAATCCTAATGTCCTCTTTTAATTAAATAAACCAATTTTTTTTAGTTAAATCCTAAGGTCACCTCTCTTAATTAAATAAATCAATTTTATTTTATTAAATCTAATGTTCTTCATTTAATTGAATAAATCAAATTTATTTAGTTAAATTACTAAACTCCCAACTATCCTCTCATTTGATTTAAATAAATCTAAATATCTAAATCAAGTGTCAAATCAACTAACTTCATCTAAGTTAATTAATCAGAAATTAATTAACTCCTAAATCCTCCATTCTTCTAGCTTTTGCAAGTTGCACATGTAAATAAATTTAATTGATTTATTAATTCCTCTATTTTCATTCAAATGTGGCATATTCTTGGAGTATTCCACCAATTTGAAATCTCCTCCCAAAAGGACTTGTCCTCCAACATGGCATTAATAGCTCTTACATGTCCTTTTTCTTGAGCCAAGTGGCATTAACTCTTCTTCCATCTCTTCCTCCACAAGCCATCTTTCAAATTTCAAATTCCACCTAATAGCATTTATCATGCACATTGATCAAAATGTGCTCCACCTCTCTTCAATAGCATGTTGACAAGTGGCACATTGTTATTGGTGCATGTTTATTCCCACATTCTCCATATCTCTCATTCCTCCATCTTTTTTTCCTATAAATAGAGGGCTTATCTATTGATTTGGGATCCACAACTTTATGCAAGATTACTCTACATAGATTTGAAGCAAAGTCCATCCATTTTCATTAAAGTTATCATAGAATTTCATCACCATAGCTAGGTTATTGAGAATTTTCATCAAGGATCACATTATTCATCATCAAAGCTTGCAAGGAATTGGGAAAGGGCTTCTTTCCACATCAAAGAAGCACCAATTCCCCCATGGGATGCTGGTTTGATTGCTTAGAATGAGTTTTATTAGCTTTCATTAGATTAAATTTGCTTTGTTTCTTGTTCTTTGCATTTGAATGAATTGCATGGGGAATGATTGTTTTAGACTTGTTTGAAGACTAACTTTGGGTTTTTTGTTCATGTTTGAGCAGTTCTAGATCAAGCATTCACATTTTGGCACTAGAAGGAGGGAAAAAATCTCCAAATTAACACAATTTTTTGGCCATTTATGTCATTTTTTTTCTCTTTTTTGTCTTTCTTGGTCAAACAACAATGTTGGAGGAAATAGTGACGCAATCGTGGTTTCTGTTTCTCCACAGAGTGACGTTGGTTTCCAAAAAGTGATGCTAAAATCCTCAAACAATGATGCAATCATTCTGGCATTGTTGTTTGCACTCAAATAGCAACGATGCCTCTGTGTTTCAAATGGTGACGCCTTTGTTTTCTTGCTTTTGCACTCAATCTTAAAATGGTTGTATCTTCGTCATATTTTGGTCTTTTTAAGAGATTTTTTTTTTGAAATGGTGAAGAATTTCATATGGTATCCAATGGTGTAGGTGTTTCTCAACTTTGATAGAGTTAAAATTTTCAAATTTTCATCTAAAGTCAAATCACATTGTAAATTGGTCTAAGTTTTAGGGTTTCTATGCTTAATCATTTATCTAACCCTCATATCTTCTTGTTTCTTGATTTCATCTAACATTTGGAGCTTGGATTTTAGGTTTTAAAGGATCATGGAGCATGGAAGTGAAAGAAAAAGCATTTGATACTCATTATAACAAGTGTTTTTAAACACTTTGGGAGCATTTATAATCCCATCCTTAGGATCTTGTTATCTTTAGTTTTAGGACTCCAATACATGTCGTTTGGGCTTTAAAAAGAACAATCAAAGGGTTAGAAAGAACATTAGGAACTCACTAGATTTGGTTTTTGGTTTTTAAGAATTGAACAAAACAACTTCAAACACTTGATTTGGTGTTATAAAAAGAACCCATTATTTCTTTTGAGGGCTAAAATGAACATGTGCTTTTCATGTTTTCTAATCCTTTTTTACAAACTAATATCATTTAAAGGCTTATGCACTTCTCTCGCACTTCATGGTGATCTTGAGAATCAAAATCATTTTGGTGATATTAGGTTGTCTAAAAGATTGCCTCCACATTTTGAATTTGGGATCTTAAAAATTTGAACAAATCTTGCTAGTGTGAGTAAGTATATTGCTTGTGTTCTCTCTTTGTTCACGCAAACAAAGATTGATCAAAGTACAGATGTACTTACTTTTTTAACCTTTAGAGGGCCTGCCTTGGTGGGAAAAAGTACTCACCCCAAGGGAATGACCCAAGCGGTAATGAGCATAAGCCAAGATCTTCCAAACCACTATATAAATTTGTGGTTGTGATGAAAATTGTAAACAATGGGAAGCGGTGCATGATAACTCTCCCCCAGTATCTTTATGATCTGTAAAGCCCTTGTTCTAAGGGTTTGGGGATCTCTCAAAAGGAGTTTATCATTGCACCCCCTAAACTAGATGCGCTTATTATGAACCTTTGTTTAGAATCCAAAATCCCAATATTTGTTGGTGGCAAGAGGTTGGACCTCCGGAGCCATCCCACATATTTGTAGTTCTTTGTAGAGATGAAAAGTTCATCGTGGGAGATTCATGAGAACTGAAGCTTGGCTAACCTAAGAAGTGTGTGCGGTGGAGGGGAGCCAGTGTGGTCAAGCTTCTATTCATCCACTCTGAATAAGTGCAGCTGGATTTATCCAAGTGGGAACTCAACAAATATTTTGTCTTCTATCCTAGGGTTGTGCAATCTTTGAGTCAATTAAACACATTGCTTGCATCCAAAATCTTGAAAACAAACATTCAACAAGGACATCAAATTTCAAACCTTTAGAATGAGAAAATACCTTTGAAAAATCCAAGTGCTACTACTTTCCCTAGGGATTTAATCCTTAGAGGCTTCTAAGTATTCTGATTTATATCTCAATTTTCTCTCACTAAAGCAAACATTAGGGAACTATTGCCTTGATTCTTTTGATTTCCACATAACGAACCTTGCGGGATGAAAAGAAATTGAGAAATAGACATTTAGTTTGAAACTTAAGCAAGACATTGGATGTGGTAAAAGCAATTCATTAATCAAGATGAAATCAATTGAACCCCACACATTTTCTTGTTTATCTTTTGTCTTATGGTCTTTTAAACAAACATTGATCTTTTGGTTTGAACTACTCTTAGGGAAAAGCATGTTCTTCACTATCTTGGTCTTATAAACAAGGTCTCTCTTACCCTCTTAGATTCATTTAGGATCAAAACAACCAATCATTTCATCCATCTCAAACAACAATCAAATCCCATCTCACAAACTAATTTTGAACCATTGGAAAAATCATTCATACTAGACTTTTGGAAAATCCTTTAAATCAAATCAAAATCATCTTGTTTGACTAGGTGTGTATAGATGAATCCTTCTCCATACACTTAGTTAAATTATCACCTTGTGGACAAGTTTATTCCAAGACAACATTAACCTCTTGGAGTTTATGAGTTCATTAGCAAATCCAAATCAAATCCAAATCAAGTCAAAATCAAATCCAAATCAAATCCAAAATCCAAAATCCAAAAGTCCCAAAGTCTATTATTCCTCCAAGGTTCCTAAAATTTCAACACCCATATCATTCACCCCTTTCATCCTTCATCTCATCATTGGTCCTAAATTCCTTAGAGGTCAACAAGGTAAAAACACAAGAAGAACATGGAATATAAACTTGTTTCATACATCATGAGTGGTCTAAATAAACCAAACTATCAAAGCCTTACAATGCCAATTGATTATCAAAACTCACATTAATACAATCCATACATGGGAACATTATCTCTTACAAACCTCAATGGTACAACAAATGTGAGTATTCCCAATCTAAATTTTGGAACACCTTTCCCTATGGTAGATTTAAATCAAAGTCCAAACCTACAAATCTATCAACCAAACAATCAATGCATGTGTCTTCAACAAAACAACATTATCGCACCAAATCCATACATTCCAAATGTGAATATACCAAGCAAAAGTTTACCAAACATGAACATTTCAAATCTACAATTGGTAAACTTTGGGATAGATATGTTTGTGAATCATACAAATGTTGTTCAAAGTCCAAACAATATGTTAACGACTCCATGTATTTATCCAAGTCAAGGTAACACCATGCAAAATCGAAGTTACCTAAATCAAGGCAATGTGATTCCCAACCACAACAATGTTCAATTTGAACCTATCATGCCAAATCTAAGCATCATCCCAAATCAGAACATTGTCCAAAATCAATTTGTCCATGATCCCATACAAACACCACAAGTATACATTCCAAATCTGCTTGAACAAAAACCAAATCAACTATATCAAGGGTGTCAAGATCAAAATAAAGATCAAATTTTGTGATATCAAATTGCTACACTTACCAAAACAGTTGATTCATTACGCCAAGAGACATCTCCACCCCAAAATCAATACACTCTTCCATTGGTTAAACCATGTCATCAAAGCATTGAGTTATGTCCACAACCACATCAAGAACAATATCTCCAATGTCAAGAGGTTGGATATCAAGATCAACAACATCAACAACAAACCCAATCACCACATCTCAAAGATCAATCACCACATCTCCAAAATCAATCACCACAAGGTCAATTTAAAGTACAAATGTCACAAGGTAACAAACAAAAATACACACCACTTGGGGACCAATCGAATCGATCATGCAATATTGGTACAAGAAAATCTCATCAAAATCCCATTTTATGAAAATTATCAAGAGCCTCAAGTTAAACCACCAGGGTATAAAGAGAAGCACCTTTGTGATTTTCACAAAATAAAGGGACACACAACATGAAATTGTAATCGACTCAAAAATCTCATTCAAGACCTTATTGATCAAAAAATAATAACTATTGAGGACAATGATGAAGATTCAATCACTAGTGATAGCAGTGACAATCTCTCCACCACAATTGTTGATAACAATGATCAAGATATATCCATAAATTAGCACCTTGAAGATGTTTCTACCTCATCCGAAGATCAACTCAACATACATCAAGAGTCACTTTTTAGTCATGATCAAAACCCCTCAAGCAATGATCTATTTCAAGGAGTGTTAGAATTATTTGTTCATATTGACATAATCTAAGATCCATCCACCAATGATCATGTTGGCAATGTCTCTACATCACCTAATGAGTTAGAGGACATATCAAGAATTTATTCCAAAGCATGATCAACATCTTTCAACAAATTCTAGCAATGGTCCTTTCCAAGACATATTGACATCCTTTGACCTCATGGTTACGATAGTGAAGAAATCCTCAACTCAACATTTGATCCAAGTCCACTCAAAGATCAAGGGGATATTGAGCCACTTCCCATGCCTAATGAAGATATCCAAAAACCCTTTATAAGAAATCCATCCTTTGAAACTGACCCATGTCAAGAACTTGATCCAAAGCATGTCAAAAGCAATTCCAAAATTAATCAAGATCAAGAATTCGTATCTCCAAAATACTACAATGATCTAATGGACACTCTCCTATCTATACAAGATGTTGCAAATGATGATTATATCCATATAGCACATACTCCTCCATCTACCCATGAGATGCTTTCTTTGGATGGACATGTAGAGGATCTTTATTTAGAAAAAGAGTTTCATACTCTATATATCATTACCAAGGGACAAGAGTCTCCTACTCTTAACATTTTTACACATGATCAAGATATAGGAAAATCTAGAGACATATCAGAAATGGATCATGAAGAAGGCTTCTACAAAAGTTGTGAATCATAAACATCCTGTGAAGGAATTGTAGACATACAAAATTAGCATTATGCATTCATCAAGTAAATCAGGCTTCACGTGCATCCACTCATTCATTTAATCAGGTTCACCTTCATCCATTCGTCAGGTAATATCATTAATCTCCTAAGGCCATTTATTTAAAATAAAATAAACATTATCATCAACCTTTTAATCAAATAAATCAAACATCATCCCTTTAATTAAATAAATCAAATGCAAAATTAGCATTATGCATTCATCAAGTAAATCAGGCTTCATGTGCATCCACTCATTCATTTAATCAGGTTCACCTTCATCCATTCATCAGGTAATCTCATTAATCTCCTAAGGTCATTTATTTAAAATCAAATAAACATTATCATCAACCTTTTAATCAAATAAATCAAACATCATCCCTTTAATTAAATAAATCAAACATTTATTTAATTAAATCCAATCCATATTTCATCCTTTTCTGATTTAAATAAATCAAATATTTAAATCATGAAAGTCAAACTAACCTAATCATCATTAATTTAATCTAATCATGATTAAAAGCTAATCCTACCCACTTGCATTCTCTAGATATCTCCACTTGCACAAATAAATCAATTTATTGATTTATTAAAACCCTCATTTTCACTCAACATGACAAGTTGATTTGTCCCTCCAACATAGCATTTATTGCTCTTTTTCTTGTCCCCCTCTCTAAATTTATTGCAAAATTTGAATTCAAATTCTCCCTCTCATGGGCACTCTTCCCAAATCTTACACATCATTGGCCTATCACCACTTGACAAGTGTCCTCTTCTCATTGGTGGATCTTTAGTCCCACATTCACCCTCTTGGCCAATCTCTCATCAAGAAAATCTATAAAAGAAAACCTTAATCCTCATTCATCCATCCACAACTTTTATGCAAGGTTACTCTCTTGATTTGAGAACTCATCTTGCTCATCATCTCCATTTTCATTTCATCATTTTGGCTTCTTAGCAAGGGTTGGGAAAGGGTCACTAGCACATGTGACACCAATCCACTATGGAATAGGTAACGTGTTAAGTGTTTTCATGATGCTTTTAGTTTTCTTTTACCCTTTGTTGCATTTTGAAGCATTTGCAAGGTATTTCATAGGGTCATTCTTGAGGAATTTGTGAGTTACTAACCTTGTATGAAGTTTAGTTTTGCAAATTTCAAAAGTATGCACCACATTTGGCGCTAGAAGGAGGGCTGATTTCTAAATCTGATGATGTTTTGTTATTTTAGAATATCATCATTACTATCATCTACTATATGCATTGGATTTCTAAATCTGATAGATATGACACTGATCCAATGCAGATCCAAATTTAGTGTTTATTTATATATATGCTATCAATGTTTCCAAATCTGATTAATGTGTCATTTTTTTTTTAAATATCTTCATCACTGTCAACTTTTATATGCACTTCCTGTTTTGGTCTACCTACGTTTGCTTGGAATATTTTCCAACTATTCTTGTTACACATATTAAACAAACATTTTGCAATGCCCATCATATTCATGTTTGATAAATTGTATAACAACAGATAGGGTCATTACCTTTCTAAAAATTTGAAATTTGCATGAGATATCTAACAAAATCTCTCTATACATTATGTTTTGATGGATGTCTAGCCCCCTTTATAGAGCTTCATTCTTAAACACGCAGGGGGATGCTGACAAAGATTATAGAATTTGGGTTTTACACCTACCAATTACATTAGCTAGAAGAACTCTAAAATCCTTTTCCACAGATCCATTAGTGCGTCCAAACTACAATCTTTGCATTTCATATGACCACATTTCTGTAAGGCATTTTGCCAAGTGATTCAAGCTTTTATTTCGATGTTACTCTCTAACTTGGTAAAGTATCTCACATAGGCCATACTCTTTAATGACTCCCACCTTGCATAGAGTTTGATAATTGAGCCTCCTAGTGGTGTTGACTTCCTTTCAAATTGTGCATGGCTTCCTTAGAGTGGTTAGCTAAGATAGACACGACTCCCTTTTGATAGGTGGCTAGTATATTTATTTCTAATACAACACCCACAGCCACGTAGTCTCCACACTTTTCCCTAAGGCACGGTCAAAGCCAAGGCATACACCTTTCCTATTCTTTTAATAACGTTACAGTGTAGGAAGAAGATCTTATCACAGTATCTTTGTCATGTGCTATCATCAAATCATTTGTGAGTTGAATTTCTCATATGCATATGATGCATCGTTGCTATGCATAGGATATTTAGACCTTGTTCTTTGTGTACAACCCGCAAATTTCTTTATAACCCCATTAGATGGTATTAAAGCAGCTTCCAATCTGATGGTTTTATAAGCTTTGAAATGTATGGTTAATATGTGATTAGAAAATGAATATAGTAGATAGGGTGGTTCCAAAGTCTCCTGTCGTGAAGTTAATGCGTATATTTATTTCTGTCTCATAAAGAGCTTTAGGCACTTTGATTTGAACAATGCCAAGTGTATTCTCATAAGGGAGAGAGGGATGAACATTCATTTAAATCATTGGTCTATACCCATCATCCAACCATTGTATTAAATGCAAGATATTTCTGCCCATCCATAGATTATACAGTTGATAGGATTGGAACGTCTAACCAAGAGGTCTGCGCACATTTAATTCTCAGCCACTTAGAGATCTGTGCACATTTAATTCTCAGCCACTTCTCTAGAAATATGAGGGAAAACATTTCAAAAAAAATTCAGTGTGAGAATCTAGAAACTTCAAGATGAGTAAAGCAATTTTGGAGTTCCATAAAATGTTGAATAACAAATACTGTCAACTGTGAGGCGTACTTCAACCGTAAAATTCAATGATGTTTTTGAAATAAACACAGGGGAGGGTAGGCATAGGCTTTATCTATCAACAATGTTTGCTTTAAAATCTTTCCATCTGCAAAGGATCTATGCACTGTTTACTTTAAATCTTTTAGTCTAAAAAGGATATGCACCTTGTTTGCTTTAAATCTTTCAAATCTGCATAAAATGACAAAGGAACTATGCTTTATGTGGTCTATAGTTTAATGGAGAGGTTGATTCAATCCATCAAATGTTGTGCAAGATTAGTTCATAAAGTACCTAAAAGTTTTTTTTTAAATTTCCTTTGATATATTCACTGTGTCAATTGATCACCGAACTTGTATCCACATCATTAAATTATCTATCTCTTTGATTCTTAATGGAATTAATTCTTACTGAATTTTTTCCAAGGTATTATTGGTTGGTAGGTTGAAGAAAACATTTAAATTTCTATTGCAATATATATATTCTAGATGCCAATATCCACTAATGTGTCTCTTTGATTTGAAACTCGTTAAAGAGAAGGGTTTCTACGAATAGCTTGGTATATTCAAAATATGAAGTTTGAAATCAATGGCCCTATTATAAGTTTGCATCAAGTTTGTGTTGATCTTTTTATATGACTAAATATTGTTAATGCTTCCTCTTTTATTTAAAATCATCTTATTATCAATGAATTTGATTAATAATTTTTGTCTTCCCTTTTCATAGGGTACAAGGCACAAGGTATAGAAAAAAGCAAACAAAGGCAGAATAAAGGAGGTACAAGGAAAGCAAAAAGTCAACAAAGGTACAAACGAAGGAAAGCGAAGGTGAAGTAAAGAGAGAAAGTGAAAGGAGGATTTGTTTTGAAAAAACAAAGTGTTTTTAAATGCTTTAAGTGTTTGTTTAACACTTCTTTATGAAATTGTTACCTTTTCGTTTTTAGGACAATAACTTTTGTTTGGATCTAAAAAGAACACTTTGATTTTTCATTTGCAAAGGGTTAAAATTGAAGCTTAGACACTTACTAGATTTCAACTTACTAGATTTCAATTTGGGGTTAAAATTGAACAAGGCAATCTTCATCTTTCCTTTGGTGCTTAAAACGAATCAAACCATTGCTTTGAAGGATAAAATGAATTTGTGCTTTTATTGTTTTACAATTATTTACACAAAGTAATATCATCAAAAGACATATGCACTTCTCTCGTGCCTCATGGTGATCTTGAGAATCAAAAGGATTTTGGTGACATTAAGTTGCGTAAATAATTTCCCATACACACTTTGATTTGGGTTTAAAATTGAACATCTTGTGCGAGTGTGAGTAGAGAATTTTCGCGTAGATTCTCTTTCTTTGTGCCATCAAAGATTTATTGAGTTATGGATTTTTTCTTTGCTCAATTTTGTTTATCCTAGAAGGCCTGCCTTGGGGAAAAAGTACTCACCCAAGGGAATGACTCAACCGGTAACACTCTAAAGCCAAGAGTATTTCCAGCCGGGATATAAATGTGGATATTGGAAGAAATGCCAATATTATGCGGTTGACTCTAACAAGATGGATCCGAAAGGGGACTCTTGCCATGTTGGGTCAACTCCTACGAATAGAAAGTCTGAACTAGAACCCTTATTTTGTAGTGGCCTATTGATCTGGACATTGAGCGAGTTTATCAGAGTGGTGCATTGGAACTTAGATTCCAAGAAGTTACTTGCCATGTCTGATCTTGGTTGAAATATAGAGGTTAAGACTTCATTCTTAACATACCTTTATATTTTATCCTTGGTTGCATGTAAAATCATCTCTTCTACGAAGGGCATGAGGCAAGCCCACTAAGAAAAACGTACCAATTGAGCTAGGGTGTTACATTGCTTGAAAACACAGTGTTGTATTAAAAAACAATTGCAAACAAACACTTAACAATATCATTCAAATTTCAAACCCTTTTGGAGACAAATGCCATTGACTCAATCCATATGTTATTTCTTTCCCTTGGGATTCACATCCTTAGAGGTTTCTAAACATTGGATTATATCTCAATTTGTCTCCTTACGTAAACAATAGGAAACCCTTGCCTTAAGTTCATTAAATTTCCACATAACATATCTTGTGGAGTTTGAAGAAATTAAGACATTGGACAACTTAGTTTGAAAACTTAATCAAAGAAAGTGTTTTTGGTAAAATGAAGTCATTAAGCAAAACTAAGCAAAATGAATTTTCATGTGTGATTGGAGACTCTCAAATCCCAAAGCAAAAACCATTGGAAATCTGAAAATGAATGTTCAAATGAAATCATTTCTTGGTTACAAAGGTCTTTAGGAAGCATATGCATGCTCTTCAATACCTAGGTCTAGGAAAACAAAGTGTCTTTTTTAGGTTCACCTAAGGATCAAAACAAATCAAGCCTCTTTCATCCATCTTTCAAAACATCAAATCCATCTCACAAATCATCTTTTGGAAAATATTGAAATCATCCTTGATACTAGGCTTTGTGGCAAAATAAAAAATCATCCAAAACATTGTGACCAAGTCCTTGAAAACATTTATCAAAACAACTTTGGCTAGGCATGTGTAGGTGCATCCTTTTGCATATACTTAGTCAAAGTTATCAAAGTCATCTTGTCTAACTTAGTGTGTGTGGATGAATCCTTCTTCATATAATTAGTGAAACTATCATTTTATTTGGATAGGTGTGGGTAGATGCATCCTTGTCCTCACACATATCCAAAATCATCATCCTTTGAACAAAACTATCCCTTAGATCATTATCAAACATCTTAGGGTCCTTTTGTTCAAAATCCAAAACAAAATCAAAATCAAAGTCAAGGACAAAATCCCAAAACCGAAATCCAATCAAATCCAAGTCCTAAAGCCTAGTGTCTCATTCAAGATTTATCAAAAGCCAAAAAATTCATATCATTCATCATCATATCATCACCTTTGATCCCCAAAAAAGCATCCTAAAACTTTCACTTTGGGACATAAAATATACTAGGCTTTGTGGCAAAATAAAGAATCATCCAAAACATTGTGACCAAGCCCTTGAAAAAATTTATCAAAACACCTTTGGCTAGGCATGTGTAGATGCATCCTTTTGCATATACTTAGTCAAAGTTATCAAAATCATCTTGTCTAACTTAGTGTGTGTGGATGAATCCTTCTTCATATACTTAGTGAAACTATCATTTTATTTGGATAGGTGTGGGTAGATGCATCCTTCTCCTCACACATATCCAAAATCATCATCCTTTGAGCAAAACTATCCCTTAGATCATTATCAAACATCTTAGGGTCCTTTTGTTCAAAATCCAAAACAAAATCAAAATCAAAGTCAAGGACAAAATCCCAAAACCGAAATCCAATCAAATCCAAGTCCTAAAGCCTAGTGTCTCATTCAAGATTTATCAAAAGCCAAAACATTCATATCATTCATCATCATATCATCACCTTTGATCCCCAAAAAGCATCCTAAAACTTTCACTTTGGGACATAAAATAGAGATTAATCCAAAGAATCAAGAGATTCATCTCCCATATTCTCGAAGATTGATCCCCGTTTTATGGTTCTAACTAGATCTCAATACAAGAAGAGTATGGAAGCCAACAAAAAACACCCGCTTCAAGTGATCTTAGCCAAACCACTCCTGAAATGAATCCCATTAGGGATGGAAATCTCACAATTAGCCCTCCAACATCATCACAAAACCCACAAGAGGAAACCCAAGGAGAGGATCTTACCTTTGGAATGTCTCACGAAGAAATAGCTGAAATGCTCCAAAATCTGGAGAATCACAAAATCATCAACATCATGATGAGACTTAACCCTTCATTGTACATGCTTGAACTAGCAAAACAAGGGGCCAAACTGCCTTCAGATTTTGATGTGAGTACTATCATGGACACATCATTTCCCCCAATCTCATCCACCATCCCCATCTCATCTACACCTCCATCCCAAAATGTCACACAAAACATTCTGAAAATCACGACATCGATTGCTCCAACTCAACCAAATGTCAACAAGGGAAATGCATTCCTCAATGCTCTTCAATCACATCCCCTTGTTAATAATCAAAACATGGATGCAAACACCACCTTGGAACAAAGCATACCCGAAAACCCATTACACAAGAATGTTCCTCTCACATTCCATCACGATCCATCATCATCAATTTTTCACGCAACACCACAAACACCTCTTCTCACAAACTCACAAGAAGGGGGAGATATGTTAGGACTAGGGGGCTTATTTGAAACCACGATGTTTTCACAACAACTCACGCCCCTTACATTTCCACCTCTTCTGCCATTTCCATTATCATCCACATCACTCCTTGGTTTAGGACTCCCTCCCCTACCAAGTATCAATCAAACCTACATCCCAACCATCAATCAAAGCATTGCACCAAACACTCAAAATTTATCGTTGATATTGCAACAACAAACAATAAATACACAAGCAATGGCAACACCATCAAACACACCCTTAACATCACAAAACATGGTCTCTCAAGGACCCATCACATCAATACCATTATCCAACACACAAAACATCAATTCAACATTACCACCTACCACCATTCCAAATCCACCACCACCAACGTTCACCACATCAACTCAATATGATGCAGCATTGCAAGCTACTTTCCAAAGAGGATACCAACAAGTCCAGAAACAAAAAGTCGTGCAACAAGCAGCTCGAGCTGCACAAGCCACAATACAAACACAACAAGCACAACAAGCCCAGGCATTATTGCAACAACAACAACAAGCTGCCCAAGCTATGCAAGCATTGCAAGCACAAACGGTCGCTCAAGCACAACTATTATTGCAGCAACAAGCCGCACAAGCACAACAAGTGCAAGACCAAGCACAACTTCTTGCACAAGCAGCGCAATTGCAAGCATATCAACAAGCATTGAAGCAATACCAAGAGCAACAAGAAGCAACAGAATTGGCATCCCAACAACAAGCATTGTGGGAACAACAACAAGCACAACAACAAGCGTTGTTGGAGCAACAACAAGCACAACAACAAGCCCAAATCCTAGTGCAACAACAACAAGATCAACAGCAGGCATCGTTCATACAAAAGCAAGTAGAAGCCTACTTTTCTCGCCCGAACATGCAGATACCATCAAACAACGCACCAAACAGCCCATCCATCCAACCCATAACCCAAACCACAACCCAAAACACTTTCATCCCCCCCTGATCCCCAAAGTGATGTGACAACACAACTTAGGTTGCTCTCGCAACAAGTGTTCGACCTTCAATCAGGAAAACAACTAAAACGCCAAGCAACTTGTGTCCCTATCCATTTGATACGATCCTAGACATGAAACCATTCCCCAAAGGATTTGAAATCCCAAAATTTGACAAATATTGAGGGATGGGAAACCCTGAAGATCACATCAGGGAATTCTAGTTTCATTGTATGGAAGTCACATATGACGATACGTATCTGATCTAGCTATTCCCTAGGAGCTTGGCAAGTCCCGCCATAGAATGGTTCTCTCACTTACCCACAGGCATTAGAACATTCCAAGAAATCAGAGATGAATTCATTAGGAATTACGCATGTAACATTACAATGGATGTTAGTCTCAAAGAACTCTCCGCTCTCAAACAAGGAAAGAATGAGTCTTTCACCTCATTCCTTCAATGATGGCGATCCAATGCCAATCAAAGCAAGTGGACCATGCCAGAAGAATAACAAGTTTGCACGATCATAGCCAACCTTGAAAGATGCCCGTCATTTCATCTCAAGGTTCAAGGAATCACCACATATGAGCAATTAATCTCCAAGGTGCTTAGCATCGAAAGAGCCCTTGTGAACCAACCCACTGAATCAACATCATATCATGAACTGCAAAACAACTGCCCATCATCTAATTACAATGATAAACCTTGTACATGGGCGAGAAACAAGAACATCACTAATGATGGTGTCGTTGATGCCAAGGTGGTCATTAGTGGTCCACGCCAAAATACACCCGCACTACAAATCCAACCACAATGCCAAAACACTCATCACACAATATACCAACCCAATAATCCCACCATCAATAACCTCACTAACCAAAGAGGACTACCCCAACGCAAAACTTATCCAAAACGTAAATACACCATTTTGGGGAACCATTGGAGGACATATTGAAAAAGTTGATTGCCGAAAAACTCATCCAACCTCCTACATTCAAAAATTACCAAGAACCCAATGTCAAATCCCCTTGGTACAATGAGAATCAACTTTGTGAATTCCACAAAATCAAAGGTCACACCACGAACAACTGCATGAGACTCAAAAATATCATCCAAGATCTCATTGACAAAAGAATCATAAACGTCGAGCAACCTATGGGAAATCAAGACCTAAAAATCTACGTGAATGCAATGCTGAATCATGGCAACAAAGGGAATAAAAATGATAAATGGAAAGGTAGTGTAAATCATGTTTATGAATCTATTGTAGCCTCCCTAAATGAGGACTGCATGGTCATCAGTATCAAGGGAACCCATGTAAAAGATTGTGGAGTCACCACAAGAGGCGGCAAAGTCACCATCATAGGATCATCCAAACCAAATAGAGTCCCTACATCAAAAGTCATCTCATATAGCTACAATGTTGTATACCAACTCAAAATAATTCTAGCACACATCTCCATCATGGAGTTGTTAAAAATATCATCAACACATAAAAAGATCCTTGAGGAAGCATTAGCCTCATCCACTATCCTCGTAGATCTTGATGCGAACCAATTCCAAGCTATGGTCAGAAATATCCTAACACCTAATCTCCTTACATTCTCTGACCAAGATTTCCCTGCCCAACCATCTCACAACCACGCACGTCACTTGGAAGCCATTGTAAACAAAAGAAAAATCAAAAGGGTCTTGGTGGATGGAGGTGCAGGTCTGAACATCTGTTCTCTTAGCCTCATCAAACAATTGAAAATATTAGAAGATTCCATGGACAAAGGTAAAGGCATCACAATCAGAGTGTATGACAACCAAGAAAGAGTGTCTCAAGGCACAATCAAACTCCCTATTCAAGTAGGGCCAATGCTCATGGAAACCACATGTCAGGTCTTGGACCTCGAACTACCATACAATATCCTCCTGGGATGCCCATGGATTCATGCGATGAAAGCCATAGCATCAACCTCCCACCAATGTGTGAAATTCACACATAATGGACAAGAGGTTACCATCCATGGAGATCCTGAGCCATTTTCATATTGCAAGAATCTTGAAGCCAAGTATTACAAAATTCCCCAAGTGCCAAAAAATGATGAGGGACCATCCACATCATACATCAATCCCGCCACCATCACATCCACTTCTATGACTGAGACACCCGCCACTCCCGCCATCCCTACCATCTCCGACATCAAGCTCATCATCCAGGAGGACGGTTGTGGAAGTTATAGGCTCCCTAACAATGCTTTTGTGATAGGAGAGTTACTACAATATCCTAGATCATGAGGACGCCAACAAGAAAATCAAGCTTCCACATCACAAACGTATCCTAAGGATTATCCCGAATTCACAAGATGGGGAGACCTTGGTCATGAGGTCATTGAAGCAGATCCATCTCACATGTTGTATCAAGATGAAAGACCGGCAGCTAATTTACCAATGGACTAAAGAAGCAAAGGCCTACACATGATGCTTGCAATGGGCTATGACCAAAATCAAAGACTGGGACAAAATGACAATGGACTCATAATACCTATCATGCCAGAGACGTGACCCATAACAAATCTTGGTCTTGGATGTGCCACTCTGAGAATAACCATACGTGGCTGAAGTCCTCCAATTAGAGGTGCTAATGTTTCTCCTCAGCCAGTACTAGTACAAGTACACTCACCAATAGTCGTAGGTAGGGACACAAATAATTTTATAACTGAGCCCTATATTAGTAGCGATGACGAAGATACCTTATCCAATCTACCTAGGCTATTCAAAGATACCACCCTATGTATGATTAGTACCATATCCTTTGAACCAGATAGTCAAAATCATGAGATTCATTTAGTCTACCTCCAACTGATCGACTATGACCAACGAGGACCACCAGTTCTCGATACATTTGAAAATGATGAAGCGCTCTCAGAATTCATGGGATTGAGAGATAACATTCAAGATGGAGATCACAAGGTAGGATTTATAATGGAGTTGGACACACATGCCTATTATGAGGAAACGATTGAATCCTTCAGTCGCAAAAGTGAGAAACTAAGAATCATATCCAAGTCCTTGAGTGAAAACCACACCGTGGCACTCTCTAACAAGAAAATAGTAAAAAGAAAGGACATATCCAATGTGAAAAGCTCTCTAAGGCACCTAAGGATGAAGGATTCAATCTTCCCCTAAGAGCTATTCATCAAGAGAAGTCAGCAGTCTTAGCCAAAAAATGCAATCCATTCAACCTAGGAACAGAGGAGACCCTGCATATCACATTCTATGTGGAATCACTATTATCAAAAGAGCAAGAACTCCTAGTAGCATTCCTAAAGGAAAGACAAATAAACTTCGCATGGAGTTATGCTGATATGCCAGGGCTTGATCCAAACACTGTGGTCCACCACTTAGCAGTGTATCCAGATGCAAAACCTATTAGATAGAAGCTTCGCAAAATGCATCCTCAAATTGCTTTGTTAGTCAAAATGGAGCTCAAAAAATTGTTAGATACAGGATTCATACGACCAATTGATTATCCAGAATGGGTGTCAAATTTAGTACCTATTTCAAAACCTGACGGAGCCATCAGAATCTGTACGGATTTCAGAGATTTGAACAAGGCATGTCCCAAGGATGATTTCTCGCTTCCCAATATCGACATGATTGTAGACATGATAGCAGGACATGAGGTGCTATCACTAATGGACGGCTTTTCAGGATACAACTAGATTATGATAGTAAAAGAAGATCAACACAAGATGGATTTCACTTGCCCATGGGGGACCTACTACTAGAACATGATGCCATTTTGCCTAAAGAACACAAGAGCAACCTATCAAAGGGCCATGACACTAATATTCCATGATATGATTCACAAAAAAGTCAAAGACTATGTCGACGACATCCTAGCAAAGTCAAGAAAAAGACAAGATCATATAGCAACCCTAAGTGCTATCTTTGACAGACTGGAGGAATACAAAGTCAGACTAAATCCCAAGAAGTGCGTCTTTGGTGTACAATTAGGTAAATTGCTAGGATACATAGTGTCCATGAGGTGTATTGAGGTGGATCTGGAAAAATTAAAAGCAATCCTCGAGATGGAAGCACCAAAGACATTAAAACAACTAAGGGGCCTCCAGGGCTGACTTCAATCCATCTGACGATTCATAGCACAACTGGCAGACAAGCAAAACCCATATTCACACCTTCTCCACAAGGGGGTAGTATACAAATGGGATACAAAATGTGAAGAAGCATTTAACAAAATCAAGGAATATCTACTGACACCTCCAGTGTTAATGCCACCTATCTCGAGAAAGCCATTGATCTTATGTGTCAGCAATAGCAGTAGCCCTTGGAGCTCTCCTAGCTCAGCATGATGAAAATGGAATGGAGAGGGCCATCTACTATATTAGTAGGACAATGGTGGGTCATGAGCTAAATTACTCATTCATCGAAAAAGCATTCCTTGCAGTAGTGTTTGCATCCCAAAAGTTTAGACATTACATGTTGGCACACAAGATCAAGCTCATTGCTAAAATTGACCCCCTTAAATATCTCTTATTAAAGGCAATGTTAACTGGCAGAATGGAAAAATGGGTTATGATATTGTTAGAGTACGACATTGAGTATGTTGAGTGGAAAGCCATTAAAGGACAAGGTATTGCAGACCAACTAGCAGAAGCACCCATATATTTTGAGAACCCTCTTGTCTCAAAATTTCCAGATAAGTCTATGTTTAATCTCAACATTTCCAATCACTGGAAACTATACTTTGACGGCTCATATACTCAACATGGATCAGGAGCTGGTATCTTCTTCATCACCCCACAAGGGGATTGCATACCGAAGTCATACGAATTGGAATTTCCTTGCACCAACAACATAGCGGAATACGAGGCTTTGACTATAGGTCTCAGAATAGCAGTGCAATGGAATATCATAACTCTCAAGGTCTACGATGACTCACAGTTGATCATAAATCAAGTCAATAATGAATATCAGACAAAGGATGACAAGCTAACCCCATACAAGAAATTGGTGGAGACTCTAAAGGAATCCTTCATCGACATAACATTTGAGAAGATTCCAAGAACCAACAACAGAGCCACTGACACCATGGCTACAATTGGGTCTCTAGTAGACATCCCTCACAACGTGCTGAAATATGAATTTCTGATTGAGTAGCTTCTCATTCCCACATTTGAGGTACCAGAATTAGAATATGTGTGTCAAATCATTGGTCCTGGCGATCCTTGGTATCACGACATCTACACATATCTTTGCATAGGAGTCATACCCGCTGACCTACCATCAAGCCTAAAACAAACCTTTATCAAAAAGGCATCCAGATTTGTCATCCTAGGTGATACCTTATACTATAGAAGCATAGAGGGTACTTTACTGCGCTGTCTAAATGCTGAGGAGGCATTAACCACTCTAGCCGAGGTTCATAACAGTATATGTGCCTCACACTCAAGCGAAATAACCATAGCCAAGAAACTGCTGAGGCTGGGGTACTATTGGCCCACAATGGAGCGAGAAGCACATGATCATGCTAAAAGGTGTTTATAATGTCAGCAACATGGGGACCTCATCCATGCTCTAGCTCAAGAGCTTCACCCAATTATCACACCATGGCCCTTTTCGCAGTGGGGACTCAATCTCATTGGGAAAATCTCACCCACCTCATCCAATGGCCATAAATTCATCATAACTGCAACTGAGTACTTCACAAAGTGGGTGGAAGCCATACCCATGACGTATATCACTGGGAAGTAGATCTCATAATTCATCCTAAACTATCTCATCTGTCATTACGGTATTCCACAAGCCATTATCTCAGATAATGGGACACCATTCAAGAACCAGGAGGTTTGCGACTTGTGTGAGAAATTCAAAATCTAGCATCACTTCTCCACCCCGTACTATCCCCAAGGCAATTGCCAAGCAGAAGCCACAAATAAAACCATCCTCAAAATCCTCAAGAAAATAGTCAATGATGCAAGTCATGACTGGCATCTACAGCTTAATCCCGCCCTCTGGGCTTATCGAACCAGCATCTACACACCCACTAGCACCACCCCATTCTCCTTGGTCTACAGATCAGAGGCTGTACTCCCAATTGAGATCGAGCTCCCATCCCTCATAATATCATTGAAAAATCTCATCACTGATGAGGACTATCAGGTGTCAAGATTAAATGAGCTAGAGTTACTGGATGAGAGATGCATAGATGCTTTGAATCATCTGCAAGTCTATCAAAATAGACTTAAACGAAGCTACAACAAGAAGATCAGAAGCAGGACTTTCCAAGTTAGAGAATTGGTCTTAAAAGAAAATTAGAAGAATGTCCTGAATCCCAGTAGCAAACGCAAGTTCGAACCCAATTGGTTAGGGCCTTTCATCATCACAGCAAGTTATAAATTAGGGGCATATCATCTATCAACACCTGAAGGGGAACCTTTGCAGGCACCCATGAATAGCTCCCATCTCAAAAAGTTTTATGCCTAATTCTTTCAAAGTATAAAACCAAAAATCCAAAAAAAATAGAAAAAGTCTTCAAAAAATGGTTACTTCGGAAAAAACCTGGCAAACAGGTGTCTTGGTAACAAAAATAAAAATAAAAAATCATCCTCTAGTGAAAACCACTTTGGTGGCACTTTGGGCAAGTACCTTGGTGAAAACCTGGCAAACAGGAGCCCTTTGTAAATAAACACTTTCCATCCACCAGGATCTTTATGACTTGTTCATCATTATCCCTCCACTTCACTTCCATCATCCATCACATTCAGGTCTCCATCCATCACACATCCATTTGCATCTGCACCATAGCTTGGTCTTGTGTTCGTATCATGATCCATCCTAGTACTACTCGGCCCATTCTCAAGGTCAGTTTGTCCTGCCTTTATCAGAGTAGTCTATTACATCACGCTGGGGGCACGTTCTCATCGGATCGGATTCGTGTATGGTCTTAAAGTTCTCAAAATTAGAAAATCCAAAAACATCAGAAAATTAGAAAATCCAAAAACATTAGAAAATCAGAAAATCCAAAAACATTAGGAAATCAGAAAATCCAAAAACATTCAAAACATATCAAAATCCAAAAACAAGGTTGTCTTGTCAAACTACGTCGTCTCTAAGCTTGAACATAGGCAAGGTTGATATTTGATCATCCCTCGAGACATTTAGGTCAGTCCTATAGGAGTCTGTCATAATAAACTAACATTTCATCATGTATATCATCATTTGTAAATCGGTCAAGTCGTCAGTCGAACTATGTGGTCTTTGCGTTTATAACGTAGGCAAGGCTAATCTATCGATCATCCCCCGAGGCCCCTATGATAGGTCTTTAGGTTAATATCTTGGTCAAAATCTCAGAAAATCCCAAAAACATTGGAAAATCGAAAATCAAAACATTTGTGAAACTTTGAAAAATACCAAAAACAGCCTCAAAACATTGCAAAACATCAAAAACATCAAAATATTTGAAAAAAATCCATCCGCCTCATCTCACTTGCACCTGCAATAAACACCATTCATAATAAACTAATCGTCATCCTCAACCTTTGGTGAAACAGTTAGAAACAAGTCTAGCAGGTTAAAAGTAAAACTCAAAAGCGTCAAGTCTCAAGTCTCAGTTAGTACATAAACAAGTTGGTCAAGTCTTTGTGTTGATAGTCCATCATCCAAACAGTCCCATATCAATCATCTGATAACATCATGTCCTAGGATGAATCCTTCCTACAAGGAGCATTATTTATCATAAAGAACACTTTGGATAAATGAAATGACGTGCCGCCATCCACTAACATGTCCTAGGATGTATCCTTCCTACAATGGGCATTATCTTTTGGCAATAAGTTTCGGTTCTTATCCTTAAAAACACATTCCCTTTTGGTTAGCGGTATTGAAGAACATCAACTTGTTTGTGTGCTTTATCTTTTTCTTTTGACTTATCTTATTGCACTCAAGCCAAGGACCTCTCGATGATATCCGAATGAAGGATTTAGAGAGGTAGGAATGGGGCAATGATCATTATTCTTTTGTCTGCTGTGCTTGTTGGACATTCTTGTAAAATAACTTGGCAAATACTTTCTTTGTTAGATATGTATAGAGGATGTTTTGGATGGCTTGTTGACTATTACATTGATTGGTTATACCTCTCCGTGTTTTGGTCTAAGATGTTTGAAACTTCTAAAGTGCATCCTAGCAAGGTGTCCGTATGTCACGTGTGAACAAGAATACTCCTATCTATTTGTCGATTCAAATTCCATCACACTAAGTACAATGTCATCCTGGTCCTTCATACCTTGATGCATCATACTTAGGCGTGTTATCAAACATAAAGTAAGTGAACCTTTTAAAATCCCAATCCTTGATAAGCAAATCATCCATTTCTCATCATCATTTCTCATCATCATCTCTCATAATGTTGGCTTGTTGGATCCTCTTGTCATCATCTAATTTCTTCATCTTCCACACTAACATCATAGCATAAATAGTTAATCATCATCACCAACACATCCATCATGCATCCATCATGCATCCATTATGCATTCAGCTTGTGTCCATAAATCATCAATATTCTGCATATCATCTCACATCCATAATCATCATCATAATATAGATCTGTTAGTCTAAGCATCTCATAAATCATCCATTGCATATCATACCACATCACATCATCAATCTCATCCATCTCGCATCATATAATCATTTAAGTTGTTTAAGATAATATAGATTTGTTATTCTAAGCATCTTAAAAATCATCTCATTAGCATCATCGTCCATAACCACCCATTTTGAACCTCTTTATCATGAGATCGACCCTCAAATCGAATCTTTTGACTCGATCTCTCGAGGGGGCAATGTACCAGTGTACTTTCCATTGGGGCATCCGAAAAATCAATTTTTTTTTTATTTTGATTGCGGCAAGTTTATTCTTTGAACCAACACAATAAGTACATTGCTTCAAAGAGGGGCAAAATGTAGACATGCAAAATTAGCATTATGCATTCATCAAGTAAATCAGGCTTCACATGCATCCACTCATTCATTTAATTAGGTTCACCTTCATCCATTCATTAGGTAATCTCATTAATCTCCTAAGGTCATTTATTTAAAATCAAATAAACATTATCATCAACCTTTTAATCAAATAAATCAAACATCATCCCTTTAATTAAATAAATCAAACATTTATTTAATTAAATCCAATCCATATTTCATCCTTTTCTGATTTAAATAAATCAAATATTTAAATAATGAAAGTCAAACTAACCTAATCATCATTAATTTAATCTAATCATGACTAAAAGCTAATCCTACCCACTTGCATTCTCTAGATATCTCCACTTGTACAAATAAATCAATTTATTGATTTATTAAAACCCTCATTTTCACTCAACATGACAAGTTGATTTGTCTCTCCAACATAGCATTTATTGCTCTTTTTCTTGTCCCCCTCTCTAAATTTATTGCAAAATTTGAATTCAAATTCTCCCTCTCATGGAATCTCTTGCCAAATCTTGCACATTCATTGGCCTATCACCACTTGACAAGTGTCCTCTTCTCATTAGTGGATCTTTAGTCCCACATTCACCCTCTTGGCCAATCTCTCATCAAGAAAATCTATAAAAGAAAGCCTTAATCCTCATTCATCCATCCACAACTTTTATGCAAAGTTACTCTCTTGATTTGAGAACTCATCTTGCTCATCATCTCCATTTGCATTTCATCATTTTGGCTTCTTAGCAAGGGTTGGGAAAGGGTCACTAGCACATGTGACACCAATCCACTATGGAATAGGTAACTTGTTAAGTGTTTTCATGATGCTTTTAGTTTTCTTTTACCCTTTGTTGCATTTTGAAGCATTTGCAAGGTATTTCATAGGGTCATTCTTAAGGAATTTGTGAGTTACTAACCTTGTATGAAGTTTAGTTTTGCAGATTTCAAAAGTATGCACCACAGGAATATCAAAAATGAATCATGAGGAAGACTTTTACATGGATAGTGAATCATCAACACCTCTTGAAGAAGCATTAAAATCTGATATTTCACAAGATCAAGCCAGAGATATGAATTAGGAAGTTATCCCACTTATGGAGGATCCTATCACTTATAAACTTGGATCACTTACCTTTTTTAGGGAAAGCTATCTTATCAATGAAGAAGCTATCACCTTTGAAGATCCACAATAAATCAAAGAAAGAGTAGCACCTTGTTTCCAAGGTAAATCATATCCTATTGCAAATAAAATGTTTCAACAGATGAATTATCAAGGCAAAGGATTAGGCCTACAAGAACAAGGTATCCTAGAACTAGTGTAGATTATTGGCAATTCTAAGCATCAAGGTCTTGGTCATTCGACAATTGAGGGATCTGAAAATATTAGTGATACATCTATAATATTGGGGGAAACTTCATCTCAAGAAAACATGAAAATAGGGAGTACGGAGAATCCTTATGATGAAACCAATGCTAATACTACAACCAGCCATTTCACGAATCTTCATCCACCCATCACTCCATCCACAAATTGGGACCAACATCAAAAGAAGGATGTAAATCAAAGAAAGAAGAACATCATCAAAGGAAAATAAGTAGCAAATTATGAAGGGAAAATCAAATACAAGTGGATACCAAAGAAAACAAAGAAAGATTATCCCTATTAAACTCCATCAATAAAAGAAACTATGGGGAAAAATAAAAAAGGGAAAAGTATCCATCAAAGATGTCCACAAAGGAAAAAGAAGGCTTCTCAAGCAACGTACAAAGTGTATCAAGCAGTTGGTCCTAATTCCAAGCACACTTTCGTATCCACCCATCATTTCTCATCTTCCCAGGTTTAGAGAGTTAAAGATTCCAAACTGCCAACCAATCCATCTTTTATTCCTAAACATACTCCATCCAAACCTCCACACATGATATCCAATTCTCACATTGACCATGTATTGGAAACCACCCTTCATAAGGATTCAGAAGGAATTCTATTGCGATGTGTGCATAAAGATAGAGTTAACTCCACTATCAACAAAGTAGATCAAGAATCTCAAACGTTACATTCAAGTGCACGTATCTTGGAAAAGCCACTTCTGCAATCAGGATATCGATGGAACATTATGATAAAAGTATCTACATCGACACCACCAAGTGGTTCAGCATGAGCTTAAAATCTTTCAGAAAAATCAAAAAAATCAAAAAATCATGAAAATAGTAAAGATAAAAAAATTGTCCTCCAGTGAAAACCACTATTGTGGCACTTTGGGTAGGTACCATGATGAAAAATTGGAAAACATGCATCATGTGTAGAATCAAGCATCTGTGTGTGCCAGTTCAGGTGGAAGCATTTCATCCCATCCATAATAAATCCAAAATTCCATCCATCTTATCCATAATAACTCCATTCATCCACAAGCCATTTATCCAATCCATTTCCATCCATCTACATCCATAGGCCAAGTTATCTTGATCTTGAAAAACTTTGGTGTACACTTTACAATTTCTTATGGTAAACATCTTGACATGAGTCATTTTCATTGATCCTATCCTACCCAACATTATCTAAGCCATGAAGCACTATCTAAATGAAGCATTCCTCCATCTAAACACCTTATCTTATCGCAAGATAATCCATATCCATCCATCCATACGTCTATCCAAGCATCCATCCATGTCATTCCATACATTGATAGACACTGGGGGTAGATATTTACATCTTGCTTTGGGAATAAATATTGATCTATATCTTCCAACTTATGTGGTGATCCAAACATTGAAAAACATAAAATCAAATTGGTCAAAGCATTTGTGAGCCAAAAAATCCAAATCACTAGCCCATGGCATATTTTGACAAGAGTATTTTCCTTATCAAGCTTTATCTTTCATCAAACATCAATCCAAATAATCAATATCAGTCGCATCTAGTTTGTACTTCAATGTTGTATCAAATCATTCAGAAAAAATTTGTTCAAAAATCAAGCTTCAAATTCTTGATCAATTAAATCCAATCAATCCCTCATCATCTTGGGATATCCATCCTAATCATTGTGTTGCTTAACATTGTCCTCGCATTGTTGTGTATCCTCAACAATGTTATATCATCAATCCATCAATCCAATCAATCAACCTTAGCTTGTTTTTCAATAAAATCCTAAAAAAGATCGTTGATATCATCACACATATTCATATCCAAATCATCAAAATCATGCGAAAATCCAAAAAACATCCAAAACATATCAAAATCCCAAAATAGGTTAAAAATTTAGAAAAATGTCAAAAACATGCTATCTGAACTACATCGTCTTTGAGCTTAAACTTAGGCAAGGCTAATATTTGATCACCCCCCTAGACACAAAATCCAAAAACATTCATAAAATCTCATAAAACCCAAAAAAAATTGAAAATTTGGAAAATCAAAACATTTGTAAAATCTTGAAAAAAATCAAAAACAACCTCAAAACATTTCAAAACATCAAAAGCATCCAAATATTTGAAAAAAAATCCTCCTGTCTGATTTCGCTTCACCTACAATAATCAATCATCCATAATAAATCAATTGTCACCTTCATCCTTTGGTAACACAAACAAACAAAACCACAACAATTAACAAAAGCAAACTTTAAACACAAAATCAAAATGGAAGCAACAAACCTATCAAAATCAAACTCTTGATCATTCGAAAACATGTCAATCAACCTTATATCAATAGCCTTTTGAGCAACCTATCAACTTGTCACCATCCACTAACATGTCATATGATGCATCCTTCCTACAATGGGAATTATTTCGGCAATCACTTCTGATTCTAATCCCCAAAACACATCCCTTTGGCTAGAGGTATAAAGAACATTGACTTGTTTGTGTACTTGATCTTTTCTTTTGATTTATCTTATTGCACTAATTCCAATGACCTCTTGATGATGTCTAATCAAAACAATTTAGAGAGAAAGGAATGGGGTATTCACCATTATCTTTTGTCTATTGTGCTTGTTGGATGTTCTTGTAATATAACTTGGCGAATACTTGCTTTGTTAGATGTGTATGGAAGGTTTTTTGTGTTAGAATTGGCTATGGATGCCAAGATCTATGGACCAAATGGAAAGCACAAGAAAAGAGAGAGAAAATATGACAAGAATAAACTGTATTCAATGTCATTGATATGATATGATTATGATTATGATTATGATTCTGATTGTTTACAATGAGAAAGACCCCTTGGTTATATAGCCAAGGTGAGAACATAGAAGGGCATAAGATTATGACAAGTGTTAGAATCTTATGACATAAGACAACTATGGAGAGCTATCACTCCACTTAAGGTGGAGAGATAATCACATGATGTGTCCACAAAAGGTGGAAATGATGAAGTAATGACATGTCAAGTCCACCAAAAGTGGAAAATCTCCAACAACCTCCTATGTGGTCCCTAAGTAAACTTAAATAAGGTGTAATCATGACCTAGGACAAGGTACAAGACATTTAATTACACCAACACCCCTCCTTAAGTGCAACTTAGGGAGAATGTACACAAATGCAAACAATGCAAGATGGGTCCTGGTTACTAGGCCATGTTAGGTACCCATGTACACACACAATGCAATCAATGCAATCTCTCACAAACAAGGAAAAGGAGAAAACCTCATGGGAAAAACTCCCCCTCAAAAGAGAGATGAAATAAAAAAAGTGAAATACTCTCAATGAAGAATGAGAAGGTAAAAACCCCATGTGAGGAAAAAGACCCCCCCATAAGAGAGAAGTAGAAGAGAGACAAGGTGGCCCCCCCTCAATGTTGAGTCTCTTGCAATGATGGTAGAAGCTCGACATTGAATGCTAAAGATGATCCAATCTCGCCGAACAACGTTCCTCCCCTTAGGAAGAAACAAAACCAAGGATGTATGTAGGATATCAAGATGATGGATGATGTATGATGGTGTCTCTGAAGCATGCTCAAGTGTCTCCATGTCGATGCAGAAAGCTGACACACTCCAATTAGGTGTTCTAGGCCACACTGCTGAAGAGGACAATCCAACATCTAGTAGAGAAGAATGTAGAGCACTATCCAAAGAAAAAGATATCCCCTCTAAAGACAAAGAAGCCTCCTCCAAATGTTGTCCAAAAGTATCCACACTCACGCCAATCTGTGAAGAATGATCATGTAGAGAATGAACAAGAGGGTCAAGGTGTTCCCTCACAACAACTGAAGAAGGTGCATCTTCATCAAAGAGAAGATGAATGCTATCAAGAGTGTCCTCCAAATCCACAAGATGAGACTCCACAAACAAGTCTGAAATACCTGTCAAGAAGCCATCCAAAGTAGCCATATCTAGAAGACTATGTATATCATGCTGCACTGAATCACTAGGAGTCAAAACTGTAGCAACACAAGTATCATCAAGTACAACAATCGATGAAGATGTGATCTCAATAGGAGGAGGAGAAGCAAGAAGAGAAGTCTCTTTTTCAACTAGACATTCAACACATTTTTTATACTCAAACTCCTCTAAAGTATCATCATCATAGGGTATATTATCAACATCATTAAGGGGAATTAAATAATCTGCAACAGGATCATCTAGGAATGGAGAGATATGATGGTCTCCAAAGATCTCCTAAATCTTGGTCCAAAGTGTGTGTGGGCACTCGATATCTGAGATCTCTATAGGAATATCAACACCAATATATGAACCAATTAATCCTACAAAGTGATCATTATTATTACCCCAACTTGATTGCTTCCAAGGTGTGTCTGGTTCAGGTATGAGCCCATAAAGATATGGCAAAAGCTTAAGCCACCTGAGATGTGTCAGAATACCTTTCTTCCAAGACTCATAATTATCCTTATTCAGCATTACCATAGAAGGATGAATAGAAAAACCCATGATACCTCCTCAAATGAATCAACCACAAGAAGAATCCCCCCAAATTCACTCAATCAAAGAACCCCCCAAGCAATATCTGATTTGGCACTTTATCAGTAGTGCATTTACAATTGCCACTTGCCAAAAACAACAAAGTGGTCTTTGATCTTGGTGCTTACAAATGCCCAAAATAGGCCATAGTATCAAGTAAAATTTTTGGTAAAAAATGAGATCAATCTGATCCTACCACTGAGAAGTACACAAAAAATTATGCACTTTCAAAAAAAATTGCACACAAAAATGTTACCGTAGGAGCAAGATATGAGCTCCCGAAGTTCCCAAAATGAGGACGAAGCAGCAACACTTGTGAGAATCTGCAATTTCTGGAAAACCCAGGCACCAAAACCAAAAACTAATTGCACCAATACGTAAAGCCTGAAAAATTAGCCCAAATAAAAAAAATTTGCTTGCAAATTGGAGTCAAAATGACCGAGATATTAAGCTTCAAAGTTCGACTGCAAAAACAAAAAGCTCAATGGTGAGGGGCAAAAAATTTTCAAAATTGTGCTGATGTATTGCTGACGTCAGCAACTTACAAAGTTAAATTTGACAGTTTCCCACCCGTCAAAAAGGAATATGCTTTCCTGCAGAATATTCGCCGAAGACAAGCTTAAAATTGACATTCATGCAGACGTCGTCAGCTAGCGGAATCTTCAGCAGATTCTGTTTGATGGTACCGGAATAGTCTACTGGTCCGACGAAATATTCGATGCCAGAATCTTTTCCAAATGCCGGTGATTTTGAAATATGGCTGGTCAGAATCTTACAAACTCCGCCGGGTTTTTTATTGGAGCCGCCCGCCGATAAGTGTGGGAGCTGCAGGGGCCACGACCGACAGGCCATGTGGCCTTCGCAGGTTAACGCGTACCTTCAGGTACTGACAATACCGTCAGGTCTGCGGACTAAGTCCGCAGACTACAATTTTGATTTTTTTTTTTTTCAAAACTTTTACAATCAAAACTTTTGAAAAAATATTTCAACTATACAATTTTTTATAAAAACATTTCAGAAAATATTCAAACACAAAATAGAATATTTTATTTTCTGAAATCGTACCATGCGCAATAATGACGACCTGGGGGGTCGTACGACTCTTTGGGAAAAAAAATTTTCCTCACCGGACAACTGCTCCGAATCGGATGAATTGACAGTCGATCTTAGGGTTTTTGGCCCTTCTAGACGCGATGGCAGGGTCGGATTTGACCCAAAATGCTCCAAAATTGTAGCTACCTTCTAGATCTGGCAACCACACTTCAGCTTCAAACCCTCCTAGATTTGGCCTCGAATCTCTGATTTGGACAAAACAACAGGCAAAATCGACTATCTCGAACCTTCCGGACACAATGGTGAGCTCAGATTTGCACCAACAAGCTCGGATATGAACCTGCAACAAAGAGCCATTAACGGAACCTCCTCAGATCTGGAATCTCTCTTCAGAATAAGACTCTCCAATGGCACCAAACCCGCTCTGATACCATGTTAGAATTGGCTATGGATGCCAAGATCTATGGACCAAATGGAAAGCACAAGAAAAGAGAGAGAAAATATGACAAGAATAAACTGTATTCAATGTCATTGATATGATATGATTCTGATTCTGATTGTTTACAATGAGAAAGACCCCTTGGTTATATAGCCAAGGTGAGAACATAGAAGGGCATAAGATTATGACAAGTGTCAGAATCTTATGACATAAGACAACTATGGAGAGCTATCACTCCACTTAAGGTGGAGAGATAATCACATGATGTGTCCACAAAAGGTGGAAATGATGAGGTAATGACATGTCAAGTCCACCAAAAGTGGAAAATCTCCAACAACCTCCTATGTGGTCCCTAAGTAAACTTAACTAAGGTGTAATCATGACCTAGGACAAGGTACAAGACATTTAATTACACCAACTTTTTGGATAGCTTGTTGAATATTACATTGATAGTTCATACATTTCCATGTTTTGGTTTGAGATGTTTGAAACTTCTGAAATGCATCCTAGAAAAATTTTCGTAAGTCATGTGTGAACAAGAATACTCCTATATATTTGTCGAGTCAAAGTCCATCGCACTAGGTACAATGCCATCCTAGTTCTTTATACCGTGATGCATCATATCTATGTGTGTTATCAAACATAAGGTAAATAAGCCCCTTTTAAAATCCCAATTCTTGATAAGCAATGCATCATCATCACTCATCATTCATCTAATAAAGTCTTATTGCTTCACAGACTTGTTGGAATCATGCATCTTCTAGGAATCAAGGGTTAATCCATCCATCTTATTTTTCTTATTCTTCTATCTTTACTAACATTTCTATCCAAATTTGTGTGATATCTCAAAAATATACATGAGGCTACCCATGGCCGATGACTGTCTATTCATCATCAAAATTGTCTATGTCAAATATTTGATCTTTCTAAAGAATTATCTTTCATCCTCTGATCAGTAGAACCACTCCCCTCACATTTTATCATGATCTTGATCAGAAAATTAACATTTCCACTCGATCTCTCGAGGGGGCGGTATACTAGTGTAATTCTTCTCGCTAGGGCAGTAGAGGGGCATCCAAAAAAAATAGAAAATTTTTGAATTTTGATCTAGGCAAGGTTATTCTTTGAACCAACGCAACAAGTACATTGCTTCAAAGAGGGGAAAAATTTAGACGTTCAAATTATCCTGATTGATATTGTGCACTCGATCCTAATTCACTAACATCAATTCTTCCTAAATCACTTCTTTTATAACCAATTAATTGAATAATCCTTATTTAATTAATTCATCAAGATTCCTCTTTTAATCAAATAAATCAACTGTATTTGATTAAATCTCATCATCTTCTTTTAACTAAATAAATCAATTTTATTTAATTAAATCCTAATGTTCCTCTTTTAATTAAATAAATCAACTATATTTAATTAAATCCCAATGTCCTCTTTTAATTAAATAAATAAACTTTTTTTAGTTAAATCCTAAGCTCACCTCTCTTAATTAAATAAATCAATTTTATTTGATTAAACCTAATGTTATTCATTTAATTGAATAAATCAAATTTATTTAGTTAAAACCTCTCAACTATCCTCTCATTTGATTTAAATAAATCTAAATATCTAAATCAAGTGTCAAATCAACTAAATTCATCTAAGTTAATTAATCACAAATTAATTAACTCCTAAATCCTCCATTCTTCTAGCTTTTGCAAGTTGCACATGTAAATCAATTTTATTGATTTATTAATTCCTCTATTTTCATTCAAATGTGGCATATTCTTGGAGTATTCCACCAATTTGAAATCTCCCTCCCAAAAGGACTTGTCATCCAACATGGCATTAATAGCTCTTACATGTCCTTTTTCTTGAGCCAAGTGGCATTAACTC
The DNA here is from genome assembly GCA_007258455.2 of Sequoia sempervirens. Classification (NCBI taxonomy): domain Eukaryota; kingdom Viridiplantae; phylum Streptophyta; class Pinopsida; order Cupressales; family Cupressaceae; genus Sequoia; species Sequoia sempervirens. The sequence goes on along the minus strand of VDFB02036924.1, from coordinate 15,262 downwards.
TTCTTCCATCTCTTCCTCCACAAGCCATCTTTCAAATTTCAAATCCACCTAATAGCATTTATCATGCACATTGATCAAAATTTGCTCCACCTCTCTTCAATAGCATGTTGACAAGTGGCACATTGTTATTGGTGCATGTTTAATCCCACATTCTCCATATCTCTCATTCCTCCATCTTTCTTTCCTATAAATAGAGGGCTTCTCTATTGATTTGGGATCCACAACTTTATGCAAGATTACTCTCTAAAAATTTGAAGCAAAGTCCATCCATTTTCATCAAAGTTATCATAGAATTTCATCACCATAGCTAGGTTATTGAGAATTTTCATCAAGGATCGCATTATTCATCATCAAAACTTGCAAGGGATTGGGAAAGGGCTTCTTTCCACATCAAAGAAGCACCAATTCCCCTATGGGATGCTGGTTTGAATGCTTAGAATGAGTTTTATTAGCTTTCATTAGATTAAATTTGCTTTGTTTCTTGTTCTTTGCATTTGAATGAATTGCATGGGGAATGTTGGATTGGACTATCTTATGGCCGGTCAGGAGAAGGAGGGTGGTCATCTATTTCTTCTATCAGAGGTAGAGGTTGATTTTCTTGATGTTCTTCCATTCAAGACTGTTGAGCAAGGAGACGACGACGACACTTATGCTCCCTAGTACCACAGTTTTGTTTAATTTTATTTTGAATTTGTTGAAGTTTAAGAGTAGATTGAGTTATCATAGGTTCTTCTACTTCCGAAGGGGAAAGAATAGAAAAAATCGAAGAGGATGGTTCAATCACTTTCTATTTAGCTTTATACACTTGTTTTATGGTAGGAGGTATGACATTATTGGTTTCATTTTCTCTTGGTCATTTAAACAATGACAGGAAAGTGTCTAAGTGTGGTTTTTCATGTGGTTGTATGGTTTGTTTGATGTTAGACTCAGGTTGAAGCATGGTTTCATCTATGATAGGAGGAGCAGACGTTGATGGGGACATATTACAAAGAGACAATTTGGTTATGCATTTGGCTTTAAATTTTTGATAGGTTATGAAAAATAAATCTTTACGGGGGGTCATTGGTTCCATAGGTTTGGACCAAAAGGATTCTAAGGAAAAATTACCTTTAGATGACAATGGATGAAAGCCACTATGGTGTATGGTAAATATTTCATTGCCATGTGGAAACTTCAAACATTTGTGAACAACTAAAGGGACTGCTTTCATTGAGAGCAACCATGAGTGGCCTAGCCGCAAACAAAATTGATCCGATTGTGGAATAATTGAAAATTTTACCTCCAAAGTTTTGGGTCCTATCTGTAATGGGAGCACGATCAATTCAATCGTAGGGCATGCAAAACCAGTATGTTTTTTTAATCCATGCAATTGGTTTATTATAATCATCTTGATATAAATCGTGTAATACTAGAAATTCCTCTATGATAAAATTCTCACCACAGGCGAGATCTATTAATATCCCATTGGTGGGCTTATCATAGATTCTACCGGCTATGTAAAGAAGACACTACTATCTTTGACTCCAAATTCTGACAAATGTTTGTTGACATTTCAACAAACTATTGTCGAAATACCAATGAAACACCCATATAAATTTTGTCGTTAGATTTTCGTCGCTTTCATGACCAACTTTTATTCGTCGAAAAATCGATGCAAACTTCATCCATGTAGCGACGAAAAATAACCACAACACAATGTGAAATTCCTTTTTGAAAGTGTTGAGCAATCACCATATGTTCATCGCAATTGCGATGAGCAATCACCAAACATTTGTTGCAATTGCAACAAACAATCACCAAACATTCGTCGCATGTATAGAAACTTCATCGGAGGTTTTAGTGGTTCGTCGATTTAGGTGCGTCAGAAGTGCAACAAAAATATCGTTGCATGTATAGCAACTTTGTTGGAGGTTTTATTGTTTGGTCAGTTTAGGTTCGTCAAAATTGTGATGAAACTTGCAATTTTTTTTTAAAAAATTATTTGTTCAAATCTATGCTATGTTCATTTTAAAGAACCATGATTGTTGTCACAAATCTATTCCTTTGAAGCCCGTACATCTATTTAAAACTATTTTTTCAAGTGCTATATTTATTTCAACACCCTATCGCCCCTTGCTATTTTCCCCCCGTTGTCCCCCCACCACCCCCAAACTTAGACCCCCCATCCCTGTGTCCCCGAAACACGTCCCCTATTGTCCCCCTGTCCCTATCCCTGAAACCCCGTGGAACACTGAGTTTTATTTTCTTTCACATGATCTTTCACTATCACCCACATGATTTGGAGTAACAATATTTAGGACCCAAGCACAAACCCATGTTTGTCTATGTGATTTTCCTAATATTTATCCTAGCATTTTAGCTCAAATGTTTTAGAGCAAGCAGTGGGGAATGATGAGTCTCGCACCACAGACCTAGGCTTCATTCTCAAGGGAAGGCAACTTGTAATGGCTACAAAGACAATTTGAGGTAGATGTCAAACATATGGCCTAAACCCACTCCAATGTGTAACCATGGGACACTTTGAGGCACAATCGAATTAACAATATTAATGGCCCAAGTCAGCCTCATTTTCTATATGAGATCTACCCTAGTGACTAATCTAACATCTAGTCAAATAGGATGAGCTCAAGTGATAAATCATTGAGGCATAGAGACTTGTGTTCAAATAGCATAAGACATGTTACATGATTAAAATTTACAAATGTTAAAAGTTAAAATGGGAAAATTTCCACATCCAATTTGTGTGTGGTTTACCCCAATTGATGAGGCCAAGTGAAAGTCTTGGGTAAATTTGACAAAAGATATCTCTTAGTTATAGAATCTAAGTTGGACACCATACAAGAGGAATTTACCAATAAAAAAGATGAAGAGCAACAAAGCATCTGAAACAAAGACCCCAAGAAAACGTTAGCATGCTTTGACAACCTCTTCAATGGTGAATAAAGAAAGAAAGAAAGCTTCCTAAGGGTATGTGGATGCCAACAAAGGCCTACATAATTTCAAGGTCAATCAAACACTTCACTTTGCTAGGACTCTAGAATTTAAAACATTTTTTATGTAAACCACTTCAAAACACACATATATAATCTAAATCCTTAAGGCTTATTTGTTGTTTTCATTTTCCCCTTTATGGCTTCTTGTGTTTTGCATGTGTGATAACTAACTTTATGTGGAAATTTTTTAAGAAAATTTTACTTCAATTTCTTAGGTTCTATCATTTGAAGACTAGAAAATAACTTTGAAGTTTGGTGCCTTCTAAACCACTTCAAGTTCATAGTTAGATACACAAACTTAGGCTTTAAGCTACCCTAGATAATTCCATTTTTTGTTGGATATGAAAGCAATTATTCTATACTAGGAACATTTCATAGTTAGATATTATAACAAGTGGCATTGACTATATAAGGAAATCTTCTACAGGAAGTTTATAATGACATTGACTATACAATGGTGCAATTTAGAGGACCAATGTGGAGTGTAAGTTTATTTATAACTCATAGTACTTGAAGATGATTGTGTACATACTTATAAATTTACATATGGATAATCTATGAAATTTGTCAAATGGGGCAAAGGGGTTAAAAACTAAATTTTTGGTTTTGAGAGGTAAAGATAGTTTGGTAGGGGATTGATTTTCAATTATTTAAATTGATTTTGGACAATGTGGGCTCACTTAAAATGTTGTAGAACACAATAGGATAAGATAAGGTATTATTAGGATGTGAATTACCCCAATGGGGAAGTACATTCAAACAATTTTGTAGTACAGTCCATGGTCCTAGTAGTTGATGCTTGAAGATGTGGTTATCATATGATGAAGTAGCATACATGTACAAATTGATATTACAAACCATAGCAATAAATGTTCGAGATGAAAAATTCAAATTGACTCTAATGGTGAGACTTTGGCATTCCTAATAGAAGAGTTGATGGGGTTTAAGGGACATACTATTATCATTGATGAAAGGTCTGCCTAAATCATAAGAGGACTTTTGTATAAGGATATATATTATTTCTACCACATTTTCAGAATTTGAATGTTTTTTTCGATTAATTGAGCAAGCCTAGGCAATGGTAATAGGTTGAAAGAGAGGCCACCACATGCTTTTAAAATTGTAGATGCACAACCCTTATAATTAAATGCTTATTCATTTGACCACCTATTAGCCAATTAATTGGTTAATGATGTCACTGCAATCTTGGCTAGCTGTGGGAGACATCATACCAACAAGGATTCTAGGTGTGTAGTGAAAAAGTGGAGTCATGAACAAGGCATTGCCATGAAATCAAGAATGTTTTTGGATATAACTATGTGAGATCTTTTTGCATTAATGTTTCAGATCATACTAAAGATGATGGATCATGTAGTATGATCCAAAACATTGATGCAAAAAACACTCACATAGTTATATCCAAAAACATTCTTGATTTCACTATTATGGACTACGGAAACATTATGTATCTTAAAGGTATTGTCGTGTTTGAACTAGACCAAAGAAAGTGAGACCCAAAACTACTGACCAATAGAGAACAGATTCTGAAGAGATTTGAATCGGTCATGTAGCATATCCCTACAGGCATATCTCTAGTGTGATAATACTAGAAACTTTGATGCTTCTCAATGTCTCTAGTGCTCTGGAGGGTGTGTATGCACATTGACACTTTCACCTATTTTTTTCCACTGCTACCTATGCTACAAGGATAAGGGGAGTCCTCCTCAACTAATTGAACTCAAAAATAATAATTGAATTCATATTAAGTATCACAATTACAAACTCACTTGAACTTATCATTGGAAGAAAACAGATGTGATTCAAGTAGTTCGTTGTCTTAGATTTTATTGAGTAACAAGGACAAATACAACACATATATCCAAAACCCTTTAAAAACATAATTCTTTATCATTTTTTGTTATCGATTGATCAAAAATGGTTATTACTTCAACACATGATGCTAAATATTCATCTATTTGTATACATACCTCCAGGTGCGGACAAGATAACAAGTTTCCCAATCCATAGAATTTGGATAGGAAGAATAGTTGGTTGCATAAATTACAAATAAAGTAAACATTACATTTTTCCCTCATGAACATGCTTGATGCAAAGAAAACCAATTCCAATGCATATCAAAGATAATAAAAGAATTTCTAAAATCTAGTTTCTTGCATCCAATTCAAGTATCTATTTTGTTTAGAATTTGAATCAAACGAATAACTAGCTGAATAAATTATAAGTGAATATTAAGTTTTTCTTTTGTAGACACGCGTTATGTAAAAAATACCAATGCAACTATTTATCAAAGACAATAAAATAATTTACAAAATCTACTTTCTTTCATCCAATTCAAGTGTCTATCTTGTTATATCATTTACCTAAGCTACATGATTTTTTCCAAAGTTTTATTCACAATTTTACAAGACATGTGACATGTGACAGAAATCTAGTCAAGGTTGTTATGGAAGGATCTTTAGATTTTTAGCATGTAGATTGCACTTAAATATGAAAAACCCTCATTCCAAAGTGTGTATTTATCACTCTTAATTTTAGCACACAATTATCTATATATTTTGTATGTCAAAAGGATATTTGTTTCTAATTTCATGTGCAGTTATGTCTTAACCAAGCAAAGATTGTGTCTGTAGAAAAGACTTGAGTCTCAAACCAAGCACTCAAAAGCCTTTGACCAAAGGCTCCATCTAAATAAATAACAATCCACATTAAATGTTGATGATTAAAAGCAATTGTAAAACACTATATTTTGATAGCAGAAAATACTATTTTCTACGTTGAACTCATTTAGCTTCTTTCGATGCTACTACTGTAAATTGTTGCACAACTCTTGTTTTTGCACACCTTGAGAGCTATCCATTATTTAAGTTTATACAATAACAATAGTTAAAACAAAAAAATATTTCAACTAATTTGAGGTGATTGAAATTATTGCTAATTCATAGTTATTCTAAATTGTGGGAAAGTATTGCATAAAATATCTTAAGGCCAAATGACCCTACAAGACTGGAAAGAAGATTGTATGTCATTATCTCTTTATAGACTTAATTTATGGATTGTGAGTCATGACAAGTGGAGAATGAGAATATTGTGCAATTATCAGCTCTGGCTGACATGGGCAGAGTCATATTAGCTGATTTTGAATCTAGTTATAGACAAAGAAGCACCAAAGTAGTGTCAAAATCTTATAATACACTTAGGGCCCAATGAAAAATTTGCATTAATTTTAATTTTTGAAAAGGGATTCTATACACAAGCAATAAAGCTTTAACATACAAGTATTGGAACAGACCAATTTTTGGCTAGAAAATACAACACATGATTTCCTACAGATTTGTGAATTTGAATCCCAATCACACTGTCACTGTAAGAACATACTAGAGACATCCAACCCATTATCCCATAATAATGTAATATCAATACAAGACCCAAATAATATAAATAGAGCTTGATAACTAAAACAGTAAGAAATAATTCAATAAACAGAGGAAAAAAATTCTACAAAAAATATAAATATATTATGAACTTATAAACTACCAAAAACCTTATTTTGATTGAAATCCACAAAGACCCCCATTCTAATGCATTATTTTCTTACCGCCCATGGGTATGGTAGTGACATCTCTCCTATATCAAGAAAAATTGGCTTTGGCTTCTGACAATCTATTTGTTCGTTGGTTGGTGTTCTCAATACATCTCTCACTAACTTCCAAAATGGGTTTTCCTACAAAAAGGAAACAAGATGAACACAATCAAGAGGCCCCTTCAATCCCAAAAACATAGTGTAACCATAAATAACATAATAAACTAGGAATAAACAAACAATTTCAAAAGCAAGTTTATCCAAAGGGAAGCCATACATCATTATCACCCTACTTAAAATTAATGCTCCAGGCCCATCAGTAGTTCCTGCAGCAAAAGCATATCCCATTGCAGCAAGACATGTCTTAACTACAGAATCTGAATCTCTAGGTGCAGCTGGGGTAAGGTTGACCTCAATTTTGGAAAAGTCAATACATACATGGCAGTAGTCTATTTTTCCTAATAATTATTCAGATGCACCATTGAATAGATTAGTAGCCTTCTCAAATTGTTTTCCCCAATAATGCGGGTACTTGCAAATTCATTAGGGTATCTATCATTCAAAATAGGATATATGGCATAGGATTTTCAGTCAGTCTATAGAAGCAACGGATCTTAAAATGATGTTTTCGGTTGGTAAATACATACCCTGGGCCACGCCCATAGCACATTTCATTTTTTCCATTACAAGTACTGTGGTTGAAATCACAAGGAAATCCCGTGTCTATGCAAAAAGCACCTAAAACATTGGGACTCACATCACCACAATTTGATTGACAAAATGCATCTAAAAATTATGGTTTTTCTCCATTTGCCATGGATCCCCGAACTCTACTTGAAACACTAACTAACTGTTCACTGAATTTCCCATCTATGCTATTATGTGATGCTCCAATTTTGTAAAGACTCTCATCTGCAAGAATCCAATTAGGTTATTTTTTGAACTTTCACTATCACCCACACTCATAGGCATGAAACCCTAAGTCACTATAAAGGCAGTCAAATAGGAAAAAAAATGTCACATAGGACAATATATTAATAAGGGTATCTTGCATATAATCTTGATAGTGAAGTAAGTAATAAATAAAAGGTACAATGTAATGATCTTCACAGTCATGATATCTTGATAGTCATGCATGGCATGTCAAGCCAAAACATGAAAAAGGACATTCATGGCAGTCAAGAAAGAGGAGGTGTTGACCAATGGTCTAGTCATGAGACAAGGGGATAACCAAAATAATGTGGATCTAGATTCAAAGAAGGTCATTGTTCTTGACTTGTCTAAAAAACAAAAAAAACTATACTTTGGTTAGAATAAAATAACATCCATAAATTGGCTTTACAATAAACCACGTCACAAAATAAGAAGACCATGTGTCTACTTGTGTAGGCATATTCAAGCATTCTCCTTCCTCACTCACTCAAGTAAATTTCTGATCACCCTCAACCATACATGAGATTTTTCTTGAAAATTTAAGTAGTGAAAATGTTCTAATAATATTCTAAATAATTTAATTCAATACCTCTCTTATGCCTATAGTTACACACAAATTAAAATAAAAATATAGCTCTAACATTTCAAAGAATCATGCATTACTACAAAATTTGAGAGACCATCAAGGTATCAATATAGAACAAAAGCAACAAGACCTTGGTCTTTTTTACTTAAAATATATATATCCCATGCAAAATAGGCACAATGAAGGGTAAACTACAAAATGTTTCTAGTTGGAGGCATGTTCAACAAACCTTATAAGTGATATACTAAGGTGGGATTCCATTACATATAAAATATGTTTACATATCTTTGAATCATATGCAACCAAATGTAAAGGATCTTTCCTAAGGAAAAAATCATGGTTTTGTTTGATAAAGATAAAAGAAAGGAGAGTTCTAGCCATCCACTATGCAAGCATACCATGGATGTAGGATAGAAACATTGCATAAGGTTTAGTTGACAACAAAATCAACTCAAGGATGTAGTTTTCCAGTATAATAGAACACTTGATCGCATTCCATATATCATGACAAGTCCTATTGTAGGCTAGACACATCCCTTTCCAATAACAACTACTAATGAATAAAATACCATGGATGCAAAAATGGATATAAGTGAGAAATGAGCCATAAACTTCCTCTAATTATGAGTGCCTCACCCCATAGGTCTTCAAGGCTTCTATGACAACTTGGTAACCTCATACCTACATGTCACAAATTTAGTCTTCCAAATAATGTTTGTTGGTGTTTAGTTCTGCAAATAAGTGAGAAACTATCCTTGACCTAGAGTAGAAGTAGATACAATAGAACTATTTAACAAATAGTCCTAGAATCAAAATAGCAAAATAGAGCTAGTTACAAACAATACAAGAGATACACAAACAATATAAAGGAAGCTCACTCTGCATCATCAAAAATAAGAGATAGGTGGAGTAGATATAGATAGAAGTGATATGAATACAACCAATAGGAAGAATAAATCCAACTACTAGAAATAGGCCAAAGTTCCACCTATTAGGGAGATGCTAAATAAATGGTTAATAGAGGTGGCATATATATCAAAGTGACAAGTAACTCCAACTACCAAGAATAGGTGGGAGTTATGCATGTTGTTTATAAAATATGCTATCTACCCTCATCTAAACTATTTATAATAACCAATGTTCCATGAAACCACATTTCCCCCTCTATCTGACCCATGCAAAATAGGTCCAAATGTAATGATGATGGTGCTATGCGATATATCCTCTCGTTGACACAAAAATCAATGTTTATTGGAGGAAGTTCCTTGGGTACCCATTATTTCTGTAGATGTTTGTACCTCAAGGGAACCTCAATGTCGCCTATTCTCTCATCATCATAAGAACATGACCCCCCTTTAGCAAGAAAAAATTCCATGCATTTACGAAATTTTCTTCTAATCTTTTGACCTCTAGTTGATATCCCTCTTTTATACCTACTACATGTCTTGCTTTCCTCTTCTCTTCCTGAATTTCCTTCACTCAAGGAAGACAGATCTAACAAATACCTATTTGGTGGTACCTGCAATCATAAGGATGTTGTATGAAGTTCTTTCATGGTGATGTGATCCCAAGGTTACATTATGATTAATCTATCGTTTCATCGCTAGAATTTGATAGGTTATAAGGTAATCAAGTCTTGATAGTTTGCAAGTTATTGTTACTACCATCCAAATGTGTCCATCACAAATCAAATAAATGTATGAAGGAGAATATCCCTTGCAATTAATGACTTTAAAATGTCATTATTTTACAACCTAACACAAACATGGAGTTTGGGAGATGCAGTTCACAGTAGCTGAGGCTATGGAAGCCTAAAAAACCTAGACTCAGTGATGAATTTTCCTACATGAAAAATCTATGGAAATGTTCCAAGGATTTTTGCATGACAATTGAGGGGAAAAGGTAATGAATGATATTCATTATCAGTCTCACAGTCTTAGCAATCTTACATTCTTAGCTTTGAAGTTGTTGGTCTTGCATACTTGTTTTGTTGAGTCACAAGTTTGCATGATAAGAAAGGAAGAATGAAATTTTTAATTTTAAATGATGCTAGGATCCTATCTTTGAGTTGCTCAACTTTTGTGCCCAAGAAACCATATCATTTTTTTGTGAGTGGGAGTCAATAATATGTTCTACAATCAATGGAAGACAACTCCATGCGATAGAGGCATAGCTCATTGGGGAGTCTATGGTGCAGGAGCACCTACACCGTATGTTCACAACTGGAGCATTGGAGGTTGATAATAGAAGTGTATAGGAAGGTTTTCAAATATGTTTGATGTTTTAATAAGGTCTAAAAGGCCATTTTTTGTTTTATTGATCCATATTGTAAACAAGATCAAATATGTGAAGAAATTATCAATGATGGTCAAATATTGTCAAAGTAGGTAGAATAGGTTTTCTTGTAGGGAGTCATGTATTCAAGGTGAATAAGGTCTAACAAGACCATTTTCAATGTGTTTAGGGTACTTGGAACTCATCTAGTTGATAATATAAAAAGTTACAATTTTTGACATTAAAAGTTGTCAAAATTGCAATTTTCCAAAATAATGGGTTGTTAATTGTTTGTAAGTCAGTTATTAGTAGGTTAATGAGTATTTTTGAGTCTTTGGAGTGTTTTAATCTTCAATAAGGTCTAATAAGACCATTGGATAGGTTCTAGGTTGAGTTTTTGAGTTTTGAGTCAAAATGTGCAACAATGCAATCTTGCACTAAAAGTTGCTCTTGTAGCCTTTGAAGGAAAAAATATGAATTTGTATGTAACTATGTAAGGTTGGAGTTTGAATGATGTAATAAGGTTGTTTCAAGTTCATTTGAATGATTTTTGAAGTCTTAGGTGATAGGAGTACAAAATTGCTTCAAAGAATGCAATATTTTCATGTTGTCAATTGTTGTAATCTCAACATTATGTTGTAATCAGCTTAACCAATGGTTCCTTATTAAAAAAAAGGTTAAAGGACCATTGGGTAAGGTGGATACAAGCTTAAAAATCCTCCATTTGGTTGGGGGATGATGTATGTTGGAATTTTTAGATATTTGAAGCAAATAAACTCTATTTTTCTGATATTTTCTAGCGTTTTTCACTGTTTTTGTGCTTGGTACGGTTTGCAGCATTATTGTACGACCTCCTAATGAATTTGAATTGAAAGTGGAATATTCTAATTTAATTTGGTGGTGATTTGGTCTGTTTTCATTAAGTATCAACAAAGTTACATCCATTTTAGTGAAAGAGGGTCAGAAACCCTACAAAACAAGGGTTTTGATCATAAAATGTTAATAATTCACCATTCCACCATAGGAAAAATCTAAAACTTGGTGGAATGGTGGATTTAAGGGTCCTCTTTATGATTCAATTTTTTTTATATCATAATATGGAGTCTTGCAAGAATTATTTGATGCCCTAGCATGGGTTCTTGCCTTGTAACAATCTGAAAGTGATCATTTAAATGCTTATTTTGTTGTTTCCTGAATGTTTGAGTAATAATGATTGATGGAAGTGATGTATAGGGTCTTGGGGAACACTTTGAAACCTTTTAAAGGCTTAGGGGTGTTGGGGTGAGCCTTGACAATCCAAAACTTCCTTTGCAAAGGTCTAAATTAGGCCTTCTAGTGGCTTGAAGGGCAGTCCCTTGAGGCAACTACTTATGGTATTGAGTCTTGTGCTTTTGCGAGTTTGTAATGGTATATGTTGGATGTTTGAAAACAATATGTTTTGTCTATTTATTGTCTTTAACCAGTTTTTATAATAACTGTCCTATTGGGCAATGCTACAAGGAATGCATGGGCTAGTTGGAAGTGATGGAGGAGTGAGGTTTCTATGAGAAAATTTTGGTTGTTTGTTCATGATTTTTCATATTAAAAGTGTCCAAATTGTCCCAAAGTCCTGTAGTTATGTTTGGTTGTGTGAGCCAAGTTGTGTGATCAGGTTGTCTTATTGAAGGGTATAGTTGAATAAGTGTGTCAAGTTGGGTGCTTCCCCTACCACTTTGCATCAATGATAAATATCCATCATTGAAACTTGAATTTTGGTAGCTTGATATACAAATTCTATTGATGCTAGGGTTCAATTTGTATGATTTTGAAAAAAGAAGCCAACTAAGTAGAGTTAGCAGCATTCTTCAGAAATCATAAGAATTTGTTTAGTATACTAGCCATTTTGATGTCTTCTTGCAGTCTCAAACATTATTTTGTATCATTGTTACATTAGTCTTGAAAGTGGTAGCTTAATATAGCTCCACAATACAAAATCCGGTTTACCTATGTAGTGTAACAGTGGCATAGGCATATTTTTCTTTGAAAGAACCAAAGGGTGACTGTACAATTGAAGTGTATAAACATATATCTTTTTGTAATATCAAGGATAATTTTTTAATCTTACATGCATTGCTAATCTTACCAAGGAAAGGTCTTTTGCCTAATCTGTATGCAGCCATGCTTTTGACATTGTCAAAAAGAGAAAAACTTCCCTAATGACGCAAAGGCATGGCCAAGCAGTTCTAACTCTCCACATGAGAGAAGAGAGATGTTGGAGAGTACATCAAGTTAGTGAGAACATAAGTGTAATGTGTTTTAATTTTAGTTTTTAGGATTCTTATTATGTGTATATATAATGATGTTTTAAATGACATTCAAGTTTATGGTGGTTTTGTTGTTTCTCTATAGATGTGTATATATATATATATTACTTTTACATGTTTTTTGGTACTAACAAACCCAAATTGAAAGTGTGGATAGACTTGTGTAATAGTGCTTAGATTGTGAATGTTTTTGGTCCTATGAATTATAATGTTATTTGAGGTAACAAAGGAAGTTGTTATTTACATTTACCTCAAGGCCTTAGATCCTTTCACTGGCTTATTCTTGAGGAAAAATCAAGCAAATATAACTACTCTTTGTGTTATTTACACTAAGTCTGTGATATTGAAACAAGAAATGGACCCTATAATAGGGGAGATATAGGATCTTTACCTTCATTAGGTTATTCAGGGATGCCAAACTAGATCCCCGTATCCACAATGCCCTAATAAATAGTACACCTTTACTAAACTCCATACCAAACATTGCTCATAAGGATAGAATCAATTTATGTGTTAGAAACCCCTAAATCAAGTTTATTCTACCCACATATCACCTTATTTGGGGAAACTTAAAAATAATCTTGTTGTTCCTAATGTACCTTAGCCTTCTAACAACACATGATTTGATAAACAAGCAACAAATTAAGTTTCCACAGCTATTGTGCAATAAAAAAATTAGGCAAGAATATCATCAAGTGCTACACAATCATCTTATGATTAGACTTCACATTTGAAATCAAAATGAGAGGAATTAAAGAAAGCACTTGCACAAGTAACTAATGGGCTTACAAGGATTAAGAACATAATCAATTTTTTTAGAATAGAGGGTTATATCATCAAAGACCTAGCAAACAAAAGAACACTATGCTAAACAATGGGGATGTACCTAAGCCAATTTGATAATGAAAATTAGGCATTACAGAGTCATGCTAATTCAATGAAAATTAGGCATTATAGAGCCACCAGAAAATTGTGATTTATTTTTTCCCTACTAAAAAGAGATTGGTTCCAGCACTGAAGTGGTTGTAATTGAGTTTTGCACTCCTCTAAAAGATGGATTGGTGCTTCTTGTAAGATTGGAAATTTCCTACTTTGCAATCTCCACCTTACATTTCTACACTCATTTTAGTGTCCACTCCCACAGATGTGTTCCAAGATTCATTTGTGACTTTTCTAGTCCTTTTATGTGACATTGGATTGATTTAAAATCACTTCTAAGCCTTTCCAAACCCATAAAAACTACCCCAAGAGTTTTAGATCTAAATCTAGAAAGACACCTATGCCCTCCAAACACTTATGTCCTCAACACTTATGCACTCTGAACACTAGTGTTTGGGTTAAGTTGGGAATTTGAAATTTTACACAAAGCTATAACCCTAATCTCTAAGTTTCCCTAACATGCTTTCAAATGGTAATTTAGATGTGGGACATGATGTAAAGCTATCACAATTTTTCTCCCAACATAATTTTTTTTATTTATTCTCTCATGCTATAGGGTTTCTGAAGCTACTACATTGAACATATCTAAAGAAGGATCCCTAGTTGCATTTCCTTTGATCCTCCATTGCTAATTTCTTCTTCATCATAGCTAGATCATCCTTGTCATCCAATATCCATTGTGTCATTTACTAGTCATCTATTGTATTCCTAATTTCCTTTCCAATAGCCTCTTATAATCCCTATTCCTTTGCATTCTTATCTTCATTATGTTTTCCCTTGGTCATCGATTGGTAAGCAAATTGTAGGTTAAAGAGAATGGGGGTGCCAATATAAAAGATATAAATAACTTACAGTACTCATTGTCCCTTGGTCATCAATTTTCCCTTTCTGAGTATGCTCAACCTCATCGCTTTGGCTTTCCTCCTGCCCTATTTTTCCAGTTAAGGTCTCTGTGCACTGAGCTATGTCATGCTCCTACGCGTACAAGGCCAAAAATCAAAATAAAATGTGATCGATCATAATATCTATTTTGTAACCAAAGGTTTATGCCTAAACATGTAATTGAGCTCTTATGCAAATTCAATAAATTATATCATGTTGTTCCTTGCATATTGATTTCTATAAATTTTAACCATGTTTAAATAAGGTTGATATATGAAATTTTTATTGGATGAATGGTTGGATAATGCCTAACTAGACCAGGCTACCTTGACTAGATTAGTTGGTATTAGAGTAGGGTAAAGCAAGGTTTGATATTAGTTGATATTGGAGTAATATAGTAAGGTTAGTAAATCAAGATGTATTAAAAAATTGACACCACAAGTCTTCTACTAAGATAATGTTGTGTAGAATATTCTCATAATTTAAATTATAGTAGATAGACTAAAAAATATTGATGTAGTTCATATCAAAATTTAAAGATGCCACCTAGAAGGATGGACAAAGGCTAAAATTATGTTTTACAATTAATTGAGAAAATTTCACTATGATTAGGAATATCCATATTTGGTTGGACATGATATAAGAGGTATTATTAACCCTAAATTGGATGATAGTGATTATGAACATGATGATATTGGATTAGAAGAAGCATTCGTAGTTGAAAAAGAAAGAGACAAACATATAATAATAA